>CM057820.1:72141840-72231840 GCA_030067965.1 Latrodectus elegans | reverse complement strand
ATTACCCTAATCAGTAAGCTCTGGAAATATATTTGATTACGTAAACTAAGATGCGTGTGTTGTTGGAAAGGCTATATCACAATGTGGACCAACTACCTAATTTACGATAAAATAAATTGATTCAATGTTTTTGTATTTATTAGATATGGTATTTAAAATACGTTTATCTGAGTTATTGCTCCAAAGACAAATATGTCTTTGGAGCTTTGAATTATCTTTGAATGATAATTCAAGATAAAAATACATTAATTTTCATCTTAAAATTAAAAAAAAATTTAGTTTTTTTTTTTTAACTTTTCTTAGAGCATGCTTTTTTCTTTGTGTTTTCTTATCATGCATCATTACATACACGGTACCTAAATGAATTTTATTATAGTAAAAGATTATCCTTTGAAAATATTTTAATTTGAAAAGTATATATTCTAAAAATATTCGCGTAAATTATCTTATTTAATCCATTAGAACTTGATAGCTTTCCATCATTGCAGATTGATGGCGAAATAACCTGATGAATATTTGAAGATTGATGTATAAATATTTGAAGTCAACACATACTTTTTTAATGCTGTTTTAATGCTGTTTTAATGAAATGATATTAGAAGTTCTGATTATTTTCACTAATTCTTTAAAAGAGTTGTCAATTTTTTAATTATTAAAGCTTTGGTCACCTTAACTTAATTGTATTGCAATTTTTATCAAATTTGGAAATTCACATAATCTTTGCCCTGACAAAGAAGTTATTCTGGCTACCAAAAACAGAATGAATTCCTCAGGGAAATAAATTTAAAAAAGGTATAACCAGAATAGCTCTAGTAGAATTTCATAAAATGAATCCTAGTATTCAACGCTCTGTGTACATAATTACGTGATATCAAATCATCTCTCAACTTTGTCAAGATGACATGGGGGATAATTAACACTTTTATTTTCCATTCACCAGTAAATTCGTCTTTAATATCGGGTTTGTGTGATTGTAGTTGTTCAAATGTATTTCAAATTACACTCGCGTCCATAAATTAAGAATAATGCCAGTTCATTTAAAGAAAGCGACAGAAGAAAAAAAATGTGACTTAGTTGTAAAGTCTATTTATTAAACAAAAGGTAAAGAGCAAAAAAGATGCTATATGTTTGACATCATTAATAAAAATTGCAATTTATACTCCTTGGAGAAAATTTAAAAAAAGAACCTATTTACAAAATACAATATAATATGGTTGGTATGATGGTTAATGTATACCCAGACGATGCAACATACACCGTACAACGCCTAAATATGCTGAATATCAAATTATCGATCTAATCGTGGGGAATATTACACCACTCATGAAGCAATGTTTTACGAAGTTACAGTAGACATATGGGAGGGGATTGACGGGTTGCATTTCGTCGGCCAAGCATGTCCCACACATGTTCTATTGGATTCAAGTCTAGTGAGTATGCTGGCCAGTCCCCACGTGTGATGCCCTCCGAATGAAGTCATTCGTCTAAAATGTTTACATAGTGAGGACGGGCATTGTCATCCATAAACAGAAATTCTGCACCCATGGCACCCCGAAACAAACGTACATGTTGTTCCAGAATGACATCTCGATAGATGTGGCCTGTCATGGTTACATTCTGAACATGCAGGTTAGTTCTGGAACCCAGAATAATTCCTCCCCAAACTAGCAATCCTGCACCACCGAAACGGTGTCTTTCATTGGTGTTCTCTTGGTGGTAACGGGTTCCTGTCACTTTTCATATGAAAGCCCTGCGAGAATCAGACTGAAAGACTCGTCGGAAAACACCACACAAGACAACTGTTGCTGTGTCCACAATGCATACTCTCTACTCCAAGCTAACCACAGGCGACAGTGAGTTACGGTAGTGGAAAACATCTGACAGTCCTACGAACATATAGACCAGTGTACCCTAAGCGTCTGTACATGGTCTGCTTTGAAACTGAGGTACCGGTAGCTAAAGAGAACTAACAAAACAAGTCTGATTCTGTGCTCCGTCTGTTTCTTTTGGCAGTAACTACTAAATACAGGTCCTCATTCGGGGTTGTAACTCGGGGGGTGACCTGTCTACTCACATTATCATCCTCTTGAAACCGTTGCCGAAGCCTGGAGATGACACTTTGGGCGATTTCATGTTCCTCGGATTCTTCCAGCTGGGTACATCCACATTTCAGATGTCGATAATTTTACCACGTAAAACATTATCCAAATGCTTCCTTTGTGCCATAACTATGCGGTTATTGCACTGAAAAGCTTTTAAAATGCTAGTGAACAATCTTACTTCTTTGCAACTATTCCTTAAATACCATTCCTCTTACATTCTCGTCATTATGTCGTACTATCGGCGCCATTTGGTCGTTTCTTGTATTTCGCATATTATTCTTCAAGATGTGTGTGATCATTCTGGATGTGAAATTTTTATTTTTGAGTTCAATTTCTGTGCAATTCTGAGTTATACTTAATTTATGGATATGAGTGTAAATATCATAGTTTAGTTAATTCATGTGTTAAAAAAAGACTATAAAAGACAAGTATATTATACCTGCCAATTAGGATATTTCTAAAGTTAGAATGCATGTTGTAGTTTCTAATTTTGAATCTGCTCCGATGGAATCGCACCAGGTCAATGGAACCATTGACATTAATGAAGTTCGATACAACAAGAGGACAATTGTGGATATCCTTCCAGTGCTATCTAAGGCAGCCCAAGATGAGGTGAGATGATGGCTGTTACTAACGACATTTAAGGCAAAGTAGAAACTTCTTGATACTTCAAGAATATGTGAGACATCTGAAGTATTCACTGGCAAGACTTAACAGACATGTTTAGAATATATTTGTATTGTTTTAACTTTGTGCTTAAATTAAGATACAACAAATAAAGCCATTTTAAAAACATATATTAAAATACACATAAAATAAAAAGACTTTAACGTACTTACAAGGGCTGTAAGTGAAAAGTTGTCATTCCTGAATTACTTGTAATTTTGATTTTGCAGTAATTGAGTATTTAAGGCATTCTGCATAACTGACTGTTCAAACAATTCCTCTTGAATGTATGTGGTCAGAATAGCTTTTTGATCGTGCCAGATATTTTCTGCTAACAATATTCAATTTATTGTTTTTTAAATTTCCAATAGGAAGGAAAAGATAAAGTAGAATTTTATGTCCAATATTCGAATATGTTTTGAATTTCGCAACAATACATTTTCTTTCAATCTAAATATCGGTCTAAAATTTATCACCTACTTTAAATAAATGGTATCGTTATGCACCAGAACGTTCACTATAATCTCCTAAATTCTTCTTGATTTGAAAATTTATGTGTGTCAAGATTAAATACATAAAACCTTCATCATATGTATTTTAATAAATGACTTCTTAAAAGAAAAATGTAATATTAGATTTTTTCTCCAATAACAAAAATTCAAACCTTTTTCATTTTAAAATTAGCCATTTAATCTTTTGTATAAAATGTGCTTTAAAATTGAAATGAACATATCAGTTTCAGATTTTGCAATGGATGCAATTACTGTGGTTATTATAAAAAAACTCGAAAAACATCAATAGTTGAAGAAAAATACTTGTCAGTATATTACAATTTAAAACATCACAAAAATTTCGAGATATTTTGAATTAATAAAATTGAATCAAATTTAAAATTATCTTTTTGAAGTGAAGAAAATGTCCTTACGAAATTACTTAGTATTATTTACATGTGTGTGTGGATTTCATAATTAATATCTTAACTAAAATTTTTATTATTATAATCCATAGTATTAATTAAAAGTGAAGTTAGGGCTTCTTTTCAAATACAGCACACGCAAATTTTCTAAATGTATTTCAGTTTTTCGACATAGACATGTTAATAATGATAATACAAAAACAAAACTTTTCAGAAAGCAATATTATTTGGTGAAAAACAAGCAATTGTTATAAGATATAAAACATTAAACGGTGACAAGATATTAAGTGTAGATATAACTGTTGATACTTAAGAATTTCTATATCCTGTTATTCTCAAAATTTTATAGTCAGTTAACGGAAAGATAAAAAAAAAATGTTCTTCTATGCGTCATCAAAATGACAGAGAAATTTCTTCAGAATTCCTTGTAATTTTCCTTTCAAAACATAACCATAGTTCTGTCTGTAATCTTGTTAATAATGATGTACAACAAGTGAATTCAACAGTCAAGAAAAGTCACGAGATAACAATGCATTCAGCTCTGTAATTTACTATGATAGTAATGACAAATAATACTCTATCATAGTTCTTCTGTCAAAAAAGAAAAATAAATCAAATTTAGGCATAACAAAATGAACGATTCTCTTAAGGGTACATCTTAATATGAGGAAACTGAGTTTGCAAATGAATATCTCAGTTCAACAGTCATACGTTCAGTTCTCGCCGTGATGATGTATATTTATAGTCATCTGAGGATGCTTTAATCTCTAAGACAACATTACAAATATTTTTTGAATAAACTGCGTAAGCTGCTGACTGTCCAGCAATAAACTAAACAAATCAATAAGTGCTAGAAAAGATAACAAATTATCTTCTCTAATATAAATCAATTTGAGAGGATCTATTTTAAAACATTAGCATTTCACTATTATCTTACAATTTTGCTGCTCTTAGGAAGCGAGATCATTACTAATGTTTCAGTAGGAATATACCTGGAGTTTTGTAAGAAAGTTTCGAGGCTTGAAATTTTTTTCCTACCCATAAAGCCTCAACTACATAGTTTATTACATAAAACTGATATTTAGAACCAAAATAAACAGAATGTCAGAAAGACAATCTTTATATTTCTATATATCTTTATGTTTTATCTATATTCATAAAATTTGTACTCCTACTGTGCTGTCATCATCCAGATATACCTTTAGGATATTCAAAAAAGTAGTTTGTTTATAATTTTACTAGCATTTTCTAATATAATGCACTACTGGCCATTAAAACTGCTACACCAAGATGGCGACATGCTACAAACGTGAGATTTATATGAAAGGAAGAAGGTGCTGCGATATGCAAATGATTAGCTTTTCAGCTCATTCAGACAAAGTAGGCGCCAGTAGCGACACCTACATTGTGTTTAAATGAGGAAATTGTTCAGCCGGTTCCTCATACACAAATTGCATTTGAACGTTGTTGCATGGTAAAAAGTTGTGATGCCTCGTGTAAGAAGAAGAAATGCGTACCAGAACGTTTCTGACTTTGATAAAGGTCGAATTGTAGCGCACCGGGATTGCGATTTATCTTATCGCAGTATTGCTGCTCGCGTCGGACAAGATCCAATGACTGTTAGCAGAATATGGAATCGATGGGTTCAGGACGTTAATACGGAACGCCATGCGGGATCTCAACGTCCACCTATCACTAGCAGTCGCGAAGACAGGCATATTATCCGCATGGCCGTAATGGATCATGCAACCACGTCATGAGCCGTGAGTCAAGAAACGGGGTCGTTTGGAAGACAAAAAGTGTCTGTACGAACAAATCGATGACGTTTGCAGCAGCATGGACTCTCATCTCGGAGAACATGGCTGCGGCTTTACTTGACGCTGCGTCATAGACAAGAGCGCCTTCAATGGTGTGATCAACGACGAACCCAGGCGCACGAATGGCGAGACGTCATCTTTTCAGATGAATCCAGGTTCTGTGTACAGCATCACCAGGTTCTGTGTACAGCACATGTTTGGCGGCATCGTGGTGAACGCACACTGGCAGCGTGCATTCGTTATCGTCATACTGGCCCATCACCTGGCGTGATGGTATGGGGTGCCATTGGATACACGTCTCGGTCACCTCTTGTTCACCTTGACGGTGCTTTGAACAGTGCACGTTACATTTTTGGTGTGTTACGACCCGTGGCTCTACCCTTTATTCAAGGCCTGTGAAACCCTACGTTTCAGCAGGATAATGCCCGACCGCATGTTGCCGGTATTGTACTGACCTTCCTTGATAGGGAACATGTTCAGCTGTTTCCCTGGCCAGCACGTTCTCCAGATTTTTCACCAATAGAAAACGTCTGGTCAATGTTTGCCGAGTGACTGGCTCGTCACCAAACGCCAGTCACTACGGTTGAGGCGAATAATTGCTGTTATTACTGCCAGAGGTGGTTGTTCTGATTTCTCAGGATCTATTCAGCCAAATTTTTTGAAAATTTAATCACTTGTTATTTCTAGTATAATATATTTGTACAATAAATATCATTTTGTTATCTGCATTTCTTCCTGGTGTAGCAATTTTAATGGCCAGTAGTGTATATATTAATTTTATTTGCATTTTCTGATATAATATATAATATGTTTGTTTATAATGTTACTAGCATTTTTACTAGCATTTTTATCTATTTTAAGTGAGTAAATGCAGAATATTATATAGTCGTCAAATTTCTCAAAACTTACATTAACAAAAATTATTTTTTTTTTTATGAAGAAAAGTGGAATGAAAAAAATACGGGTTCAAAAACGTTTCCCAAATATATAATTACCCTTCTTCTCTATTTCATAAAATTCATTCCTTTCATAAAATTGGGGTACACTAAAAATTAGTAAACTATTTCTCATCTTCTAGAAGATTTTAGTCAAACTGAAACGAGTCAGTTGAAGGTGGGGGGCTGTTTATATTTATATCCAATGGTTTTAGATGCTAAAGTTACTTCATATTTTAATAAATTTTGGAAAATATTTGCATTTAGAGATTTTAATACGTTTGCAATAAACAATTTAATATAATCATTAATTTTGACCAAGCTATTTTATACCAGGTTATGATTAAATTAATGATTTCTATAATAGTAGAAACCATTTCCTTAATAAAAGAAAACTAAAGTATTTAGGTAAAACAATTTAAATTAACACATATAATCAATATGGTATCAGTTTTAAATCACTTATAATTTAATATTGTGTAAATTTTACATATATATACATATATACAAACTTAAGTATTAGGAAATATACTATGTTTAGAAAACTCTCTCTGTGCTTTGTTAAGATTGAAATTCTTTTGAAAAATATCAGTTTAGCTTTTTATAGAATCAAAATTTTTTAATTTCATTTGTTAGAAATTATATATTGTAAAATTTTATTGTCTATTTTTAAAAGTTTTATTACTCATCAATTATTCTGTTTCAATACTTAAAAAATTTTCAACAGACTAAAGTGAAAATATTAAGCAAAACTATTTTCTTCTAAGAATATACCTTGCAAACGAAATACTTTTATCAAAATTTCAAGAAATATTTTTTTTTCAGTTCTTTCTTTGAGATTTGCGAAATCTGCAGAACTCTTTAGAACTCTCTTTCAAACTTCTTTAATGCTAATCCTTTCTTCAATTTGTCATGATTCTTCCACTTTATGTTCCTCTATTTCGTGCTATTTATACTCTGTAGTAGTTATATCTACAATTTTAGATTTTCATTTTTAGTTTTTTTTTAAATCATAATTATATTTTAAAAATTGAAGGTTTTTCTTGATTAATTTCATACGCATCAATTCAATGTATTATATCATAAATTTTAATTAATAGAAAATAAACGCTATAAAACGTAACTAAAAGATTTGTTTGAAATGTGAACTCATTATTTTAAATTTGCAGTATTTTAATGAACGAATTTAAAATTTAATAATTTTACTGTTAAAATGAATATTATTTCGTTAGAATCTAATTAAAGACTCACATTTTAAAGGTTATGAGTATAATTATTGCAACGGAAATTTTGTTATCTGTCGCATTATATGGTTACAATCTTTTATGGATGATTATTAGGATTTATGGTTAAGGATCTAATTCGAATTATTGTAAGTATTTATTTGGTGGGTATAGAACTCATGAACTACTAAGCCATGAAGTGTTAACTACACAACAGTATAATAGTCTCAGCTTTCATGACTATTACATAAAAAAATTATTTCCTGACGAAAAATTAAAATTCAAAGCACTCAAATCTTTAAACTTTTTAGGCATCTTTCGAAGTGGTATATTATTTAGTATTATTAGACTCATATTATTTAGTTTTTTCTTCTTAGATAGCACAAACTACTTTTGCAGTTACAAAAAAACTTTTTGCAGTTTTGAAGCTTTGCTTTCATGGTAAAATCCTAAAACTTCATAGGTCTTATGCACTGTATTACTGAATCTAATGGCCGCTACCTAAATTGTCTAGGTACAAGGAGGTCCATTGGCATAAACGTAAATAATATTTTCGAGGCAGTTAAATTATAAAACCATACAACCATATTTCCCAATAAAATAACAAAGAGCAAATGTAAAAATTCTCATAACTTAAGAAAACTGAATTTTGTACACAATTCCTTTGGAAATTTGATAGCATTTAGGTAAAAATTATTTGTACAGCAACGTAAAATGGACCTTTAATATTAGGTACTGATAATTCAGCAATTTTAGTGGCTTTTGTACGTTAACTGCAGATTTTTGTAACCTTTATTTGCAATACGTATAGCTTAGTTGGTTTTAAGAGATCTTTGATGTAAAATTAAAAGTGATGAATGAATTTTCCAGTGATAGACACCTAAACTGGTAAAGCTCTTCTTGAACCCCAGGAACAGGGAGGTCTGCTGGTTTAAATATAAACATCTTTATTATTGTCTAGTCTGTTTTCTCATACAAAACACACTCTATTTTCTTAGTAATAATATATAAGCTTTACTTCGCAACAGAATAAAAAGCCCTTAGAAATCCAGGATTGTCATCCCTTCTAAAAAGGATGAGCATCCATTTGTGTATGGAATTATGTTATTGGAGCAGAATTGTTAACTTAATTGTTAGCAAGTAGACATTAAATTCAACAATACATAAGATTCATTCCAAGTTTAAGCTCGGATGCTTGTAGCGAGTTTTTTTTTACTTTAAGCTTTTGATTCTAGTCTAATTAGACACTCTGTTTAAAAAGTTAAAGTTGAGGACAAACAGCCAATCTATATTGTTAAATGACACGAATGAAATAGACTTTCCTAATAGAAAATGTATGGGAGTTGCTTAGGAGGAGTCTCTGATCTGAGTATTTCATTTCAATGCTATAACTAATAAAAAAACTTAATAATTAAAATCAGATTATGTATCATGATATTGATTAAATTTCTTTCTGTATGAATTCTTGTTGCCAGATATTCAAAGATTATTGTAATTTTTAAGGAAAAATGTTTTAGAAAAATATATTTTAATATAATTTGACATAATATAGTTTTTGTAAGTAAAAATATAAGATATAATTTTTTTTGAAAATAATTTTTTTATTCATAATCATGTCAATATGATTCACAAATTAAACATATAAGTAAAATAATTAAATTAATATTTTTATTTGTCACTAGCGAATTAGATACATTTACTCTACTTATATAAGCCATCAAATTAAATAAAAAACATTTTTAAAAAAATTAACTAAATTTTATTTGAAGCATTTTAATTTTTGTTTTCAAAAAATACTTCTTTCAGTATTATCTCCTGTCAACAAGTTTCTCATACGTGATGAAAAAAATTTTATAGTCACTTTTGCTGGGTATTTTTATAAAGTAACTAAATTACCCATTTTTTTCTTGTCTGAAATATCTTTTTTATATTTCATTCCATAAGATTAAATTCTTTATTATTCCCTCATATTAATGATAAAATCCTTAAGATGATATGCACCCTTTCTACGAAATGGACTTCATTTGTTCAATACTCAAGGAAACCGGTTCAAGAGAGCGAAAAGGCATTTACAAAAAAATGCAGAAGTGAAGGCCTGAAGAAGAAAATAAAAATATTCAAGTCTGATTTGGGTCTACTGAATACTCGAAAGTGTACAACTGTACCATTGAATTAATCAAATCCTATAAACTCTTAGACTAGAAGACGATAAGTACTTCTACAAAATAGGGCTGAATTATAAAAACAACTCGGATGGAAATGAGAGAAACATGTTTGTGAAATATTCAAAACAGGCCGGCTAGTGATATAATAGTCTTCTGTAAGTTAATGTTTTTTTATACAAATTATTTTACCAGTCATTTGTTTTTTTAAATGATACCACTTATTTTATTTTCTTAGTTAATTTGTGTAAAGTATGAACACCACGTGTGTATTTAACCATGTTGTCAATCAAATCAAAAATAATATATCTAAATGAATTTTGTTTGCATGTAAATTGATTAGGATATAGTTTTTTATGATTCAATTAAAGGTAATTTTTAATTACAAAAGAAAGCAGTTTCTGCATCCGTTTTCCGATTTGATTTTGGGGAAAAAATAATAAATGCACAACGCGCAATATTAAAAAAATAATTTACTTAAGTTCAGAAAATTGTATGTAAACACTATATCATAATGATATTTAACCTCACAACAAAATTAAATGAAAAGAATATATTTAAATTATAATTTTAATTCACATAGTTAAATAATATTAAAATTTTTAATCTGTATCTCAATATGTGTTTTTAAATATAAAACAAATAAAAGCCCCTTTATTAATTATAAACATATAATTCATTGCTAGTTAGTTATTGTTGTATCGAAATCTTCAATGAAATAATAATAACAAAATATCAAACAATGAATAATAAGACTAATTATGGTTAAAAATTTCAGTTTTTCATTTTAAATAATTTTATGTATAAAGGCAAATTTCAAACAAAAAATTAAAAAATTAATGAAATTAATTTCAAGCAAAATGCTATGAGTTAATAATTAAATAAAAAGGCATACGATATGACATTTTTATCTTCAATAATACATTGCATTGTTTTTAATTATTGTTCATTTATGAAAGTATTTTTTGACAGTATTTTTGTTTCCAATTATGTAAAAGCACAGAAAATTGAGTGAAAGTAGAATACGATTTTTTTGCTCCTTACATTTTCATAGTTTATATTTATAAATGACTTGCTTATATTACTTTCATAGAAACGGAAGTTATCTATAAAATATATTCGACAGTATTTTAACGAAGGAGTTCCCCTTGCTCTAGAATACTTTTCCCATTTCGGATGATGCGACGAAAGAAAATGAGTTTTACTAAATGCTGTCTGCGTTTCGAATGATAAGACTGAAAGTTTGCAAAATTCTGTTCGTCATGGGGGACGAAGCTCCATGAACTTTTCTGATCTAAATGCATTCTTCCTCGGTTTCATTTGAAAATATAATTTTGAATATTCACCAAGGAGAAGGGTAGCGACTCTTTTGGAAAAAAAATGCAGATTCGATTTCAAGTTACTTTCTTTTCTTTTTTTTTTTTTTTTTTAGCCTGTGTTGCATGTCTTGAATACGAAACAAATAACATGCGTCAGCTGCACCAAAAACTTCGTTGACATAATATACGAGCACATTATTGAATGCATTGAACTATTGTAAAACTACTTTAGTTAATATAATAGTAGAGGTATTTTTTTACTATATTTTTCAGCTATTTTAAATTTTATTTTTCATATTAATAAATAAAAAAGTATTTTATGAAAATAACAAATTTTTTACAACTTATTCTAGAACCGACTGTTGAAGAGTTAATATTTTGATTTTCATTTCCTAGGAACATAGGTTTGTTTACCTATTTGAATATGGATATTTAATCATTTGGGAATTCAATTTAAAATGTTGGTTCCTTCTTAATTAACTATCGCATGTAAGAAGAGATGGAAAGTTCAACTAAAAGAATGTTATTTGCTCTTTTATGAGAGTGTTAATAATCAAAAGACAAACATTTTAATAAATCAAAATTATTTAATAAAAAGTAAAAATTTATTAAGATCCAGTTCTTACTAAAAAGAGGAACTAATAAAAACACAGAATGTATTTGTTAACATTCATATTATTTTGTGGTTATTATGAACGTGTCTTTGTTATCTCGAAAGGTATGACACAACACAATTCAGATGATACAAGCTAAAGGAATAAACTCTTTTATCGCTTAGAAAAATGCAAGAAGCAAAAAACAGAATGTCATGAAAAAAATCATGTTCTTCCGACCTAATAAAAGTTTTATTTTGGAAAAGGAGTGTATATGCAAGGTATTTTTCTCGGCAATTACTTTTCTCGTATTTTAAGCTTAAATCTAAAAAAAGTGGATAAAAAGCAAGAAGGGGTAAAAGCTACGTTTACGGCTTCAGATAAAAAGAAATATCGAATTTTTATTTTTTTCAGTTGAAACGAGAGGAACTCTATTTCTCTTTGATTTCCATGAAACTATTAGATTGTGTAATACAAGTCGGTATATTTATAGTCTATTTCTTTTAAAGTTAAAGTAAGCGATTTCAATGTTTGTTACAATGGAAGTCAAATTCTATTCGCAATTTAAGTACTAGAAGCATCGTAAATCTATCATCGTGTTAAACGTTGCCATGGAAATGAATTGGAAAAACGCGACCTTGACATCCTAACATAATAAAAAATAGATATACTTTAAATAGCCGATTACAAAATATATAAAAGAAATATTAAAAATTTGCTCTAAACACATATTGTGAGAGTTCATAAAATAAAAATAATAACAAGATTATATACTGAGCTCTAATGTTTTTAATTTTAATTTTGAGCTTTAAAATTTTAGTATAATTTAATTTAAATTTTAGTTGTGCTTTAATTTTGAATTTTTACTTCTTAAAGCAAAAATAATATAGTAGGAAATTTATATATTAATCTCTAAAGCTTTAAGCTTGCTTATAAAAATTAATTTTTTCAGAATTTTAATTAAATAATTTTTTAAATAAAGCTTAGCATAATCAAAGCTGTATTTTTGAAATCTCATGTTATACAAGAGATTTATGTCTAAAGTTACAAAGCAAACAGTGAACTGATAATTATAACAATAATTTATTTCTCTTAAAAGGTTTCACTAGACTCTGTGAAGTATTTTTGCGATTTCTCATTGAAGTGTAGGAACGTGATTTTATTTTCTTTTGGAATAATCCTTCACAGTTCATTGCTAGGAACAATAATTTTAGTTTCACAGACTTCACAGAAGATGACGTGCAATTAGGATATATCAACATAAACACAGAGAAGAAAGGAATTTAAATAAAATTTATGATGCAGGAACTACTAATACCTACATATTTTGAATCATTTCAAGTGATTAAAATAGCAAAGCAATCTCCATGAGTAAACGAGTAACGTCCTTAACTATAATAGAAGAAGAATCATTTTAAAACACTTAAGCTTTTACTGTTTGCACATTGCATAAAAAGAAAAATAGGTACACATTTAGGGAATAGTTTCAGATGTAATTTAAGTAATTCAAATATATATCTCACTAAGTATAAAGTGGATGATAAATGATAATTGGCTTGGTCGTAACCTGAAATCCTTAGTTAATCATGTTTCAATGTGCTGCTTTTAAAACAAGGATGTTAAAACAGTTTTTTAGAATGCATCAACTGAATATATTCATTGGTCTTTTAAAAGTTATCTATTTGTTTCTGGAGAAAAACCTAATAAGACTACTTAATTAACACGTAGATGACAAATACTGAAAGAAATTACCTTCTGTGTGTGTATATATACAATATTACATTTATTGGATATAAAAATGTGGCGTTAAGAATAACAGGCAATTAAATTTTCATGGATTTGGGGAGCAATGATCTTGAGAAATGAATACCCATAACCAACTCTTTTAGAAGTAGACAAATACTGAAAGAAATTACCTTCTGTATGTGTATATATACAATATTACATTTATTGGATATAAAAATGTTGCGTTAAGAATAACAGGTAATTAAATTTTCATGGATTTGGGGAGCAATGATCTTGAGAAATGAATACCCATAACCAACTCTTTTAGAAGTAGACAAATACTGAAAAAAATTACCTTCTGTATGTGTATATATACAATATTACATTTATTGGGTATAAAAATGTTGCGTTAAGAATAACAGGTAATTAAATTTTCATGGATTTGGGGAGCAATGATTTTGAGATATGAATACCCATAACCAACTCTTTTAGAAGTAGACAAATACTGAAAGAAATTACCTTCTGTATGTGTATATATACAATATTACATTTATTGGATATAAAAATGTTGCGTTAAGAATAACAGGTAATTAAATTTTCATGGATTTGGGGAGCAATGATCTTGAGAAATGAATACCCATAACCATCTCTTTTAGAAGTAGACAAATACTGAAAGAAATTACCTTCTGTATGTGTATATATACAATATTACATTTATTGGATATAAAAATATTGCGTTAAGAATAACAGGTAATTAAATTTTCATGGATTTGGGGAGCAATGATCTTGAGAAATGAATACCCATAACCAACTCTTTTAGAAGTAGACAAATACTGAAAGAAATTACCTTCTGTATGTGTATATATACAATATTACATTTATTGGATATAAAAATATTGCGTTAAGAATAACAGGTAATTAAATTTTCATGGATTTGGGGAGCAATGATCTTGAGAAATGAATACCCATAACCATCTCTTTTAGAAGTAGACAAATACTGAAAGAAATTACCTTCTGTATGTGTATATATACAATATTACATTTATTGGATATAAAAATATTGCGTTAATAATAACAGGTAATTAAATTTTCATGGATTTGGGGAGCAATGATCTTTAGAAATGAATACCCATAACCAACTCTTTTAGAAGTAGACAAATACTGAAAGAAATTACCTTCTGTATGTGTATATATACAATATTACATTTATTGGATATAAAAATATTGCGTTAAGAATAACAGGTAATTAAATTTTCATGGATTTGAGGAGCAATGATCTTGAGAAATGAATACCCATAACCAACTCTTTTAGAAGTAGACAAATACTGAAAGAAATTACCTTCTGTATGTGTATATATACAATATTACATTTATTGGATATAAAAATATTGCGTTAAGAATAACAGGTAATTAAATTTTCATGGATTTGAGGAGCAATGATCTTGAGAAATGAATACCCATAACCAACTCTTTTAGAAGTAGGATCATTTATGCACTTCAGCATTTATTCAAACAGAGATTAGAAATCATGTGCAATTAACTAATAACGTGTCTTCAACACGACGCCATAATTCATTGAATATAAATATTGGTATATGTTGACAAGTCATTCATTTAAAACCATTGACCGCGTATGAGATATTCCTTGTATATGCCGACCAATCACCAAACACTTCGGAGAAATTTGTTAGTTTCCAAAAGATACCATTTCTTGACTCAGTTGTATACCAATTCTATTCAGGCAATATCTTTTCGTCTGTCTTTAGATTTCTGTGTAGATGAAAACACATTACATGTAAATTCTTTCGGCTTTTTGTGATATCTAGCATCTGGGCAACTGAACGCTTTGAACTTGTTGATTCCATATTCTGCAAACAGTCAAGGAATCTCGATTGATTGTGATGTGATAAATTGGGATTATTGCTTGCTAAAATTGGACCAGCATTAAAATCAGAAAGATATTGGTACAACATTTTATTTTCTTTTACGGTAAGCATCACAACTTTTCCTTATCCAGTAACATTAAAATTCCTTTTGTATATGATTATCTGCTATCAGTTTCTCATTTGATACACTGCAGATGTTGTTGTTTCCTATTTTACATCAATTTAAGAAAAATTGAATTATAAACTTTCGTATAATTAGAGCATCCATCTCCGCATGAATAACCGAATTCATGTAACTATTCTGATCTTTCATTCATTCAGAATTTTATTGCATATAATTGTTCTCTAGGCAAGAAATATCAAGGAAATTTTTAATAAATTAGTTTGTGTAAACAGATTTGGCCTGAAGAACAGCCATTATAAATGTTAATAATTACCTTATAGAATAATGACTCAATATCTGTTAAGAAAGTTCGTTTGTCGCTCAACGGTCATTTTTTGCACACGAGGGCTAATTAGAACGGGACCTACGGCTTAAAGTGGATTCCGAACCACAACAAACATCCATGATCAAGGTGGGATTCGAACCCATGAACTGTTAAACCGAAGGCAAGAGCGATAACCATTCGGCTGCCAGCTCGGCTCTGCTAAGAAAGATTAATATTGAAAATTTTTAAATATTATACCAATGTATAAAAATCTTGTGATGTGCGAACAAATATTTTGTAGGGGAAAGTGTAGTTAAAGTGCACAAAGCAAAAATGAATTTGTTAGTATTTTTTTATTCATTACTTGTAAATATATGAAAATACTATTGCGATCAATTATATGTAATAAAATGTAAGTATTTCCCATGAATTCTGGAAATGATGAATTTCCCATGAATTCATGAAATCTTCACCCTCACTTCAAAATTCGAACTTAATCATTAAACGACACAACATAATAATTTCTGGTGTTTTTTTCCCAATGAAAAAATATATTTATCTACCATATATTTATCTACCATTTATCTACCATATATTTATCTACCATTGTTTACCATATTTTACTTGATCTATTTAAGGTATAGAGATATAGGGATTTTAGCCATATATATCAACTATTGTGTTTTCAGATTTAAAATTCCTACAATAAGATAAGAATAATTCACAATGTGTCGTGCATATAAACTATTCAGATTTGTATATTGTCTCTTTACATAAGAAATTTTCAATTAATGAAAATTTATTAGAAACTTTTTTTAATGAATTGTGCTTCAAAACACTTGTCAATGAATTGTGCTTTCAATCTGCTTACTCATAAGAATAAAACAGGACAAAACAAACATCACAGCTCTAATCAGTGGAATAAATGCTATGAGTTCGAATATATTAATGTTATTTTGTGAAAAACTAGTTTATTCTACTTCCTTTAGTCGATATAAAACTGTATACATAATATCGTAACAATAACCATTCGTCCTAATAAATTTTGAAATGTCCTACAAATATTAATAAATTAGATATTTGCTGCTGGTCATTAAAATAATGCAAATACTTTAGATTTGTTCCGAATTCATAAATTATATGGTCTAAGATATCCTTTAGCGTACAATACAATTTGGATTTGCGTGATATCGAATCGTTAAATAGGTAAATAGAGTTTTTTAAGGATGTTGTACTATTTTTCAAGGCACTATTACGAAAGTACTGCGAAAGATACCGGTGTAAAAGACATTAGTTCTGGATTCAACGCAATAAAATACCATAACAATTCCATTATGTTAAGATTGGGGAACTGTGCTGGCCGAGATAGATATTTCCACTTTCTCGTGTATGTATTGACCTCTGTTCATGAATAGAAACATTATCATTGAAACTTTCATCGTTTTCAGGAAATGTGTTCATCATAACATGCGCTTGATCGATTTTATATTTGCTACAATTATTTCTTGTAATCTTCCATTTCAATGTGAGAATTTGGCAAGCAAAAATCCATGCTATGAATGCCAATAATATAGCAGATCTAAACAATAAGTGACATTTTTTAAAAGATAATCACGATCATACGTCTGTGTGTGAGTTCTCTAACGTGAAACATATTGTTACGATAAAAAGGTTAAAAGAGATTTTTCATATTATATCTCTTATCAATTGATAAATTTTGATAGTTTTACAATTTTATTCGTGATATATTTGACATTAAAATCTGTGAAAAATACCTGAAAATTATACCTTTGTTTTGCTTATCACGGTGGGTTTTAACTGAAGTTATTGATGCTAGAGAATTGAAATGCTAATTATACTCAGAGATTATACTGACTGTATAATTAATTTTTCCATTTATATTTTACGATCTGCTTCAATATTGAATGGTTTCTTTCACTCAGCGTCTATTCTGTCAAGTGTTTTGCTTCACCAGGCTGGTCTTTCCCGATGTTGTGAACGTAGTCTTAATTTTAAACATCGTATTTACAGGAATGAGTAAATGCTGCAATATTTCACTACATTTCTTCTCTCGAATAGGCTTCAACAACACGAGGCTTTAAAAGTGTTATCTCCTGACAGCTTACACTATCGACGAAAGTTCATCTACACAAACACTACACTTTACTATCATGATATATTTTGACATATTAAAAACAAAATTGGTAGTTAGGCTTATTTATTAATGCTTGTGAAGCACATTCTTAAATGTCACTTTCATCCGCAAGTATTTCCATTGATTGATTTATATAAAATGTATAAAATTTGTTGTAGTTTACTATAACGTATAAATTAATAACAGTATAGGAAAAAATATAGATATTAAATACTGTTACATTCTAATCAAGGTCTTAGGGATGCTGATCCTAGACTTCCAATTTGTTGATAGGATAATTTAAATAATATTTCCAGTTTAAACATATATGCAGATATTGTGAAATTTAAATGTTCTCCATTATTTATTTAAATTTAAAAACCAAAACAATAGAACTGACAAAATAAGCAAATAAAAGAATTAATAAAACCCTTCATTTTGATAAGTTTTTTAAATTTCAATTTCATGAAACTAAAAAGATGAATCATATGTTATTTTAGTAATGTTCTCATCTCATTTTAAAGCATAATAATTTAAATATGGTTGTTACGTGAAAGGAAAAAAAACGTTTACAAATGCGAATTCTATTTTTTTTGGCTCGATATTTAGCCAAAAGAAACTGAAGATACGTTTACTGAGTAATTGCTTTTCCTTAATGTGTTTGTCTCTGTATGTGACAAACAACCCAAAACAATTTCTAAAATATTTTACTCCTTTCACTGAAAATAACTTTTATTTCTATTTTTGTGAATGTATTGTTATTTAGATTGTTCTAAGTGATGCTTAATGTTGTGAATATTATCAATGAAAATTGTCATATCAACACTTTGAAGTAAAATATTAATAGTAATGAAAGTGATGAGCTTTATTTGCATAGAAATACTGCAGGAACTATCATGAAATAGTCTCATAAATATCTGCCATGGCCTAGTGATAAGATCATTTTCTCATTTTTTGATGGAACATACATTTTACAATCCAAGCCAATGTTGAATAGTGAAACACGGGTGCAACGATTTACTTTTTACTTATACTCTTGTCAGTGTGGATTCTTGGCAGATTTTCGAGTTTCTTCCTTTGCGACCCATCAACATGGCTCATTGTATACGAAAAATCCTCTGATATGGTAATGTGGATGTTCAAATGTCTTACAACTGCCTTGAGTTTTAAGGTTTATGATACGTGATGTCAAATCACAAAACTATTTACTGTCACTCATAAAAACCATTCAGGGTTATATAGATTACTAAATCCTCATAAAGTTTAATCTATTTTGATTTATTTAACCAAAATTTAAGTTATGTTCTTATATTCTGTGGCCAAAGTTATATATATATATTCTGTGACCAAAGTTTTTTTTTTTTTTTTTTTTTTTTTTTCTTTTTTCTTTTTTTTAGGAAATGACTCTTTGGAAAGTGAATTTTGTCTTATAAAATGGTAAGATTATTTCCTTACTTATATTTGTCATATACATATGAAACACAACAGATAACCAAAATTTAGTTACAAAGCATTTTATCACTAATTACTACACAGCTGATTCAATTTAAGTACTTCTCGGTAGTTCAATCATTTTAAATTTAACATGTATTAGTTTAAAATAATTGAATTACCGAGAAACTTTCATGTTAAAGTCAATACGTAAGTAAAAGCTCAAGTACTAACAATAATCTGCGATCTTGACTTAAAATTTCATGATTTGTATAGAGGTTTCTATCAGTAAAAATCTAATATAAGAAATTTTATGTTATGAAAAATAGCCCGTAACTGTTCAAAATTTGTAATCTTAATCTTTGTAATAGAGAAAGATCAAGCTCAAGGTACAGCTGAAATGTTAAGAGAAATTGAAAAATGTTTAGACTAACATTTTGCTACTCATGGCAAATAATTAAAAATCATAATTGATATGTTTGTTTATTTGTCGCTCAACGGTCATTTTTACACACGAGGGCTAATTAGATCGGGACCTACGGTTTAAAGTAATTTCCGAACCACTACAACATCCATGCCAAAGGTGGGATTCGAATCCACTAACAGTTGAACCGTAGGCAAGAGCGCTAACCATTCGGCTGCCAGCTCGGCCTGATTGATAATAAGTAAACAAAAAAAAGATGAAGTAAAGAAGAAATTAGTTATAAATCATTACTTGAAACGAAGCAGATTACAGTAATGATATTACATTATTGTAGTTATTAAAAATTCATTTTTTTTGTGATCATTTTAGAATTTTCTCAGAATATTTTTTTAAATGAATTAAATTGCAAATATTTCATAGCATATTTTGTATGTTTTTTATGTGCAAATGATTTACTTCATATTCATCATTTTTGAAGAAAAATGATATTTGAGAATTTCTTTTATGTTGACAAACTTTATAAGTATGATGTTTGGTTATTTGCTTTTTTTTGAAAAAGTGATAAATACGGAAAATTATTTAACAGATTTTGAGGGAAAAAATAAATAAAGTGTTCTGCTTTTTTGTTGTACCCAAATTTATAGATTTGATCATAAAAACTCCTCTAAATATTATATCTCTTTATTAAAACATTTAGTTAATGATTAATTTGAACTTATATAATTGTACTTATATACACTAGTGTGTGTGTTCGGTATTTACAGATTCATTGATTATGCTTACCTCATAATTAACTTAACAAGATATGCATTTACTTTTAATATTGTGTATCTTTACTACACATCATAAGCTAAAGATTGATTCTCATTGCTTTGTATGTTTGCCTACCTAGCAGTGCCTATCACAGTAGGGAGTCAGACTTTAATTTCTTTCCTACTTCATTTAGTTTCCAGACTTAAGTGAAAATGATCTCATGTGGCTGCTATGGCAACCGACACCGAAATCATTTCATTGATGATCCTGTCCGAATGAAACATAATAGGGCTGCTGATAAGATTTAGAAATGAACATTATTATATTTTTGGACGTGATTTTAAAGTGTTCGCACATCGGCTAAAAATATTTTTCTTCTGCTGATAAAATTCTTGTTCCGTGTTGTATGAATGATCTTGTTTTTCACAAAAAGTGAAATAAAACTAAATTCAAAACAAGAATGATTAAGACGATTCTATTTATAAAGCTATCTGCTCTAGATAGAGTTAGAGATAGCTTATAAGCCTTAGAGAGAGAGTTACAGATAACTTATAAGACAGCTAATTATAAAATTTCTTGGTGCCTTTTTTATAAAAGACATGTATGGAACTATGAGCTCTGTTCCTTTTTTAAAAGTAACTAAAAGGTTGAGCATCACGAAATATATTTTGAACTCATCAACTGCAAGTGTTGGAAAATATTAATTAATTTATTTTATATGATATTTTTTATATGTTAGGCAATACAAATATAGAATCTTGAAATCAACACACGCTTGGGTTAATAATAGTAAGAATTCTTCCTAAGTTATACTGGTCCTGATTTGTTTGTAATACTGTTTTTATGTTTCAGTTTTATTGGATTTATAGTGAGCCTTTTTTAATATCAATATTTCTTGCTTATTCATCAATTTACCAAATGATATTTCTCTTTAGTATATTACTTTTTGATACCTTATAAAAATCAATTTTCCTCTGATTTAGGTTAAATATTAAATTTTTAATTAATAATTAAGAATTAAACACAATTTTATTTTATTTTACATGTAAATTTATTAATAAGCATTTTAATGATATTGGTTGTGTTTAAGTTGTATGTCCAATTACATTTGTTCTAGTAGAAGAATGAAATATATCAAATAAAAAAAATAAGCTAAATCCAGAATTGCATTTTTTAGTATTTTATCCTATAACTATAACTCTTGAAATTTCAGTTGATTTTAAATTTAGTTAAAATCCCTTGAGAATATTAAGTGCACACATAACTCATGTAATCAAATTTCAAATAATATTTCTACGTCTCTTTGAACATATCCTACACCATATAATGTAATAAATGCAAGTTGTAAATAATTCTTTATCATCCAGCTATATTCAAAAGACACACATTTCATTTAGTCTGAAATATATATTGAAATTTATTTATTCTAGTATATAGTTTCGCATTCAATGCATCAAATATTTGCAAAGTGTTATTAAATTTCGTATAAAGCTCTACATGCTATAAATAAAACACGGGGATGCTTTTTGAGTTTTTAATAAAATACATATGCGCACATGCAGATAGCACGTATGCATATATTTTATTATTATAATTTATTATATAAATTTCGTTGATACAGGGTGAAAACAAGTACTGTTTTTTAAGTTTAAGGTAAGTCTCCAAGTTAAACATGCTATTAAACTTTCCTTTAAAAATATTTACATAGTACGGGTCACAAAATTATTTTGTAGTTACTTCTGTAGAGGTATTTGGTATAAAATATACGATATCAAAATCTAATATGTAAATGGTTTCATGAAAACGGTTACAAATTTGCTAAAAAATATTTACTAGCAATAAAAAAAAGAAAAATTAAGCGTCACATTTCTTGTTTACTTTTACATTTGAATAACAAATCTGTTCGGGTATTAATCTCTAAATGAAATTTGCTTAACTATATGCTTGATAGAAATCACATCCTTACTCAATAAGAAAGTTTTCTTCTGAATGCATAAAATATAAGCTTGTTTCTAACAAATGAAATTAAAAAAGAAAAGAATCATTCAATGTCAAGCTTGGTGCATCTAAGTATAGAATTCCAAATGTCCACCAAAACTTTCCCAGACTAAGAAAGATTTCATCATTCCAGAATGACCTTCTTGATTTGATTGAGATTTTCAAATATGGATGGATAATATAATTCATGGATTTTGAATAATATAATATATGGGTTTTCAAATATAAATAGCTTATAGTTTATATATAATTACCAAACTCCTTATCTAAAAATGTTGCTATGTCAGTTTCTTCCCCAAACTTACCGATCCTATCTGCTCAATAACAGTATCAGAATTTACGCTGTTTTTTTTAAAAGGACAATAATAAATTTTCAAATGAAAAATCTATTTTTAGACCAATTCCCGAGCTTTTAAGCAAAGATTTTGACAGATATAAACACAGTTTGTATATTTACTTCTTTTGAGGTGAAAATATCATAAGAAACAAAAAAAGAAGAAAATACTTATCAACATATTACTATACGTTCACTTGAGAGTTGAATCCAAACTGAGAGGATTATAGGATAAATTTTATTCATAAGATACTACGTACTTTCACTAGTAAAATACATATATAGGTTATCTTTATAAGAAATGTTGGTAATTTGTTAACACAATATTTTAATGCTTTCATTGCAGTCATGACAGCAAATGATATTATATTTTGAAAAAGATTATATAAAAATATTTTTGCGAAATATTGATGGTGAAAATGGATATTTGAAGAAACTCATTTACTTCTAATTGCAGTGTTTTCATTACTTGATCAAAAAAGACACGTTTTTATAAATTCTATGAGATAATTCATGACATGTTGTAACGATATTGCTCATTTGCACATTCACTTTTTCTTAAAAATTGTACACCATACATAATATCGACTAGTTAGAGACTATTCTTTATGGAGGAAAATTAACTAGTTTTTAAGAAGGAGTATCACATTATTAACAAAAATTATATATAAGAATATTTTTAATAAGCTATGTTCTTTGTGTGTAATGTGGTCTAGTAAAGCCAAGCTTTCTGAAAAGCAGAGTTGAGTTTTTGATACCAATACAGTTAAACAATGGTACATGGACATAACGTTTGCTTGCACAAGAAATTTATTTAAGAAGATGGCTTGAAGTTTACTGAGAACATAAATACAGTATTCTCTTACCATGAAAAAAGGTCTCAAGCGCTAATGTAGTAAAATATTTTTGATACGTGTTCTATCTCGATATGCTGTTTATCAACGTCAATAACAAACATTTTCCCTTTTTCTGTCAAATGTATCCAACTTTTCTATTTTTTTATTTACTAACCATTACTTATTTTTTATAATAATTAATCTAAATGAAGAATGAAATCATTTTGAAAAGACCTTAATTCATTATAAATGCAGAGTTAAAATGACTGTTTTGGATAAATCATGACAAAAAAAAAAAAAAAAAAAAAAAACGCTAATTGTGGTATATTTTGATTTCCTTTTTCATGTTTAGAGAAATAATGTCAAAGGTATTATATTTATACTGTAAACATTAAGGTTGATGATAGTATAAAAACTTATTTCGTGTGTGATGTGGATAATTAGGATTTAATACTTTTTGCAGTTGAAAAGACTAATAAGATATCTCTTTCTTAAGTGCTTATTAGCAACTGTTTAAATCAATCATTTGAAAAGAAATAAGATATTTCAACTCAGTCATAAGAAAGATTATTAAGAGAAAATTGAGACAAGAATCTTATTTCTCTAAGTATTAAAAGGCACTTGATTGCTTATAAGTCAAGAAAACACACTTCTTAGCTCCAGCTGAGTTTAGTGATCGAAGAATTCATGTTTATTCTATTTTCTTATAGAGTTTATATCCGAGTTTCTTTTTATAAATTTATATATATATATAAAATGTGTTTTAATATTTGAATTTACCATAAAAATACCAATATAATTGCATGCAAAATAATTATTGAATTTGTTACGGATAAATTGAAGATATTGCGTTTGAGGTAATTCTGTTTGAATTCTTTGTTGTGGTTGCATATCTCCCATGTTTAGCAACGCTAAATCCAGCCTTTGAAATTTGTCATTTTAAGTAAATCTAATACTAAAATTTTGCTTGTGAAAAGTCCAATTGGGGAAGGCTCCAGACAATCTAGAATATGATCGGAAGTAGCCTGATGATGAACACACTTCGAATAAACATGGAAAACTATTTTTCTTTATAGACATAGATCTCAATTGTCCGCTGATAAGTTTGGTGATGGCCCTCTGATCCGTTCTACAACAGTAAAGCGATAACGCACCCGATAGAGCATTTTCTCTGGTACCATCGGTGAATAAGTCGAATTGTCCAGCATTAACAGCTTTTTTTTAGTTTTTGTGAACAGCTTTAAAGGAGCCAATGACTCAGGTATAGACATACCTAGTTTAACGGTCCACCAGCATCTGCTTTAGCCAAAATATATGCCATCTCATTATCATGTATATTAACGTGGGTAAGTATCCATTGAAAGTACGCCTCATGAAAGGAATGTGACATATTTATAGAAGTAGAAAATGGGGTAATATTTGTCATTTTTTGATAACAAAAATTACCCCATTTTCTACTTCTACCTTTCATTCCTTTTTAGGAACCCCATTTTCTGCTTCTACTTCTCATTCCTTTTTAGGAATGACTGGAATACCACAACGTAGATAATTGGTTCCTACGCCCTAGACATTAAATAGGCAAAATGGATTAGAGTTCACGCCTTATTTGCCCATATCAAAAATATACACTCCCGGCGTACTTAGCCCACACCTCCCAGTGACACCAGCAAGCCCCGGTGAGGCTGCCCGGAGGACTTAGTTATTTTTACATGTTTCAATTTTATTTTCATGCGTGGTTTCCTTTAGGCTTAAATATGTTGACTTACAATGTTTTTAATCACATTTTATGCAATTATAATTTATTTTATGAAATAATTATTCAAATTTATCTTTCTGCATCATAATTTATTGTAAATTTCAATATGTTAATCTTATTCTTTATCGTAATTTTATGAGTTTATTCATGATTTTTCATACATATTTTAAAACATTAATTTAAAGCATAAACAGTTGTAGAAATTTACTAATATTTTATTTTTTCACATCTTAATATTTTTTAAAAACTTTGATTAATAGTAATAAATTTATCATATTATGTTTAAATATGTTATTTTTTTATTTTTTTTATTTGGGAAAACAAAAATATCTCCCTGTGAACCAAGTAATACCACACAGGGCCCAAAGGTACAACAAATGCACTACATAACAAATCCAAATAAATCATGAGATGAAAAAATAATAATAAAAGAAGGCAGAGAGAAAAAAAGAGATATAAAAATAAAAAAAGTAGTTAGATAACAGCATGGATAAATTTTTTAAAAAATTCAAAATTCTCTTTCTTTACTAGGTCCATTAAGATCGGGGGCCACTTGTTATTTAAGTCTTTGCAAAGCTGGTTCCTTTCTTCTGAAACAGATGGACATTCAAGAAGAATGTGAGACGGGTTGTCACTCCCAGAGTTGCACATGCACAGCTCACTGTTTTTAATGTTGAAACGGTGAAGATAGCTATTGAATTTCCCATGTCCAGTGAGGAATTGTGTGATTTTAAAGTCAGTGTAGAACCAAAAGTTCTTAACTCTGATAGGAGCTGATGGGAAAAAAGATTTTGTCCACTTACAATTAGGCGAGGAAACAAAACCCGAGTTCCATTCTGTGATTATCTTCTTTTTGGCAGTGATTTTGAAGAAAGACTTGGGTAAGCTGGTATCCAGTTTATTTGGAAGTGAAAGAGAAGATTTGGCCAGGAAATCCGCTCTTTCATTTCCATACACACCACTATGACCCTTGACATGAGAGAAAGTGAAGGAAATATTTTTGATAATACACATATTAATGGAAGTAATATGTTATTTCATTGCAATTTTTTAAATGGTTTGATTTAATGTAATTGTTTATGCTATTAGAATTAAGAAATTAGAGACACAATGCTATTTAAGATATGTAATTTTAGAGAAACAATGCAATTTTAAAATTATTGCTGGTTTTAAAATTAAAAATTTTAACCATCGAGATACCGAGCTTATTCCTAAAATTTTATTAATCTTTATTTTACTAGGATATACATTGCCAATTATCGCCACTTGAATTATTATAGTGTTTCATGGTCTAATGCAAAGTGAAAATAATGTTACACATGCTTAAACACTCTTAATTTCACATAAAATCATAACCAATCGTTTTCAAAGATATTTTTGAGGAATGACAAAAGCATACTTGTGCTTGATATTGAATTCTTATTTAATTGGACGTTCACATTAAGTGCAAATGCTTTGTGAATTAATAACTTTGACTGGTCAACTGATTCTTTAGTTCACTCTTTCAATTTATATCTCTAGACACTTCACAAGATTTTTCCTATAGAAGAAGCATTCAAAAAGCAGAAATAAAGTGCTGGAATCTTTCCAGCTCAAACTCATAGTAATCGCCAGTCTTCAAATCAATATCGTTAGAAGTGACAAAATGTGGAGGAAGGTCACTCTTAACATCCACCCTTGTGAGATTCGACCTCCATGAAGATCGCACTCCGTTCAATAAGAGTTTCGACTTCAACGATTCCCTCCTACAATTATTTATTAGTATATTACTATTATTTCCATCCAGCTATTCTTTATTTATATAAGAAAGAAATACCAAATTAATTCACTAAATTAAATGGTGATACAACATAATTAATATATGATTATTACAGTACAATTTCGCTCCATATTTATTTTCATTAATTTATCTTTATTCAATTCAATGTATTTATGTATAAGCGTAAATTATTTATCTCTATATTTATTTTATAATTTTATTTTATTTATTACATAAATATTCTTTTATGAAATAAAATAGCTGTAAAATAATGGAAATAAATTTAAATAATATAAGGAAAAGTTAAGCAATAACGTAAATACCCAAATCAACTTAGATTTATCGAATAAAAAAAGAGAAACATAATATGCAAAAAACGCTTAACTTACGAAAAAGAAAAAAAAATGTATATCTATGCTATATTTTTCTAATTTCATAAATTGCTTTTTACACATGTCTTCTGAAACCTCTCTTATTAGATATTATATTTCAAGTTCACTTTATTATGAGAGAGATTAGCTTTTCTCTTCCCAAACCTCGCATATAAGATATAAAAAAGGAAGTTAAATTTTTTTCCTTTTATAAATCTTATAAACTTTTTCGGTAAGAAATCTTAAATTTTGTTTTAAAAATATGTGAAGATTCTAATAAAAATTACTGTTAGTAAACAATAGTTTAATAATAAAAATTATTTCTATCTGAATAAATAAAGATAATTTATTCTTTATAATACATTTTTAATTAACAAATATTTTCCGCTGAACACGACATGTGTTAACTTAATGTTTCAACTTATTTATAGTGGAAAGGAAAGTTATTTAACATTTATTTAATGTTTTCATATAAATGTTTCTTAATGGAACAAAAATGTTAAATGTTCCTTAAGGGAACATAACATAATCCTGGAGAAATTCTAATATTTCAGTTTATCGTAAGTATGGCTTATCAATTTAATGCTGCCGTGAAAAGCTTCTCTAAGCAAACGAGAAATAAATTTGACAAAATTTTAATTTAATATTTCAATTTAGTTTCGGAATAAAGCTATAAAGAAACACTTTAATATTGTTCATTAAAGGATTTTCTAGGATGAGACAAATATGTAGATATTTTATTTTCATAGGAAAGCTATCAGCTTTATTTTATTGCATAATCGTGTCTCCTAGAAATGATATAAATATGGAGTTCATTTAGTTCTGGTGTTAATTCGTTTAATTTTGAATTTGAACAATCTCAAAAAAATCTAGAAAACAGTACTTGAAATACCTTGAATTTCTTAAAAAGAAATAATTCTAACATTCGAAGTAAGTTAAAATAGTATATTATTTTCCTTATTTGGCATAATTTTATTATTTAAGAACAAGGAATACTTTTCGTATTGTAGTGAAAAGTGTGGTTCACATGTCTGGATATAGCAATTTAGATACATCATTTTCCATGCGATGATTATCAAAAGTTATTCAATATTTTATTAGGATCTAATGTGTTTCTGTTGTTATGATAAGTTCTTATGTGAGGGTGTGAACTTCGTTACTTGAACCAAAATCAAATTTATGAGGAAAAATGATTTTTTATCCACTTGGTTTGTAGAAATACGCAAAAATTACAATAAAAACAAATTAATTTTATCTGATGTTTCATTTTATCCTTCACTTTATTTAATATGAGAATTTAAAAAAGAGATATTATTTCCAAGCATATGTATAAAGTTATTCAAGCAGGGGGGAATATAAGCAAATTTAATTTTGTGATATTGTTTTAATGTTTTTTATAACTCAGTAAGAGAAAAAGACGAAAATAAATAATCAATAACCGGTATAATTTTACCGTACGGTCATCCTTGGCGAAATTTTCTAAAAGTCGCCAAGGGTGACCGTACGAGGAAATTTCCGATCGGGAAAAAACGGCGAGTAAAAATGGCTGAAATAGTCACAAATATTTCGTACATTGTTGGTATCTAAGAATATGCTCAACTAATTTTACAAAACTAACAAAAAACGCAGATTTATAGATTTTAAACATCAATGGTAAAATAAGAAAGTTGGTATGTCAAATTACCCATAAAATATTTTCATTAAATTTTATATTAATGAATTTAAATCGGTAAATATTCATTAGAAATTAATGACAAATATAGTTACCAACATACCAGTTTGCTGGGTTTCCAGTAAAAATGTTCGCCGAAATTTGCGCCAAAAACGTGCCAAGGGTGATTGTGCAGTAAATCTGATCCTCAATACCCATCTGATTTTAAGTTGTTTTGAGTTCATATTTGATTTGCTCTTATAATATTTGCAAATAAAATTGCGTAATCCGAATATTCATGTGCATTTAAAATATTGCTGTCAAAAACGTATTTCATAAATATGAAAATGGAGCGGTAATAACTTTTGTTTTATAAAGATACCGCAATGTCTTATATATTTGACAGCAGAAACGTTTTCATTTTTTAAAATGAGCTTTAATTGATTTGGAATAATTTAAGATAGAAAACAGCTAAAATAGCTTCTTATCTTCGGTTTTTGTGGAAATATTTTTATTTTTGTATTCCAGTAACAAAAAATTTAAAATTTTACTTCACAATTTACAGTAAGTGAAAGCAAGTAAAATAACTGATTATGCAAGCAAAAATGTTATTTTAAATAATATAAATGCAAGCATATATTTTTTTTATCATTTTTTAAAATATCTGTAAGATCAATGGATGAAGACTGTACTTTATTATTTCAAGGAAAATATTTTTCTTTTTGTAAGTGATTATAAAATAAATTAAGAAATTTTTGTGGCTCTTAAAATAAAATGTTTAAATTGGCAATAAAGAATTTGAACATCCATTTATAATCAGTATGGATATTACAAAAGATCACCGAGTAATGAACAAAAACAAATTACGTATTTAATGTCAGCATCAAACGTAATGGATTTATTATTAGTATTTGTATTTGTTTACTAATTCGATGATATTGTTATTGTTGCCTTCTAGCAGAATTTTTTAGTGAAAATGACCGGTTTTCAAAAATTTATTGTTATCGTTAAATTTATTTACATATATGTTGAACAAACCTCGTATTTTAAATCAGTTTATATAAAATTAATGCAGTTTCTTAGTTATAATTATTGTTTTATGCTTTAATCTCAAGATTTTCATTTTAAAGTTAGAAGTCTCAACACATTTTAAAGTTAGTAACATTAAATTTATAAAATAAGTTAAAGTTCAGAGAGTTTTCTGAAACATAGTATATTCCGCTAACAAAACTATGTAAATTCCACTAAATAAAATTTCTCTCTCTCATGTTCTTTTTAAAAAAATTTTAAATCTCGTATATAAAGTTATGAAGTTTTAAAGCTTATAATATATCATTGAATACCTAAAATAAGTTAAAATTTAATAACCGTTAAAATGTGTAAATAAAGTTATATAATACTAATTCTGCATTAAAATTATTAATTTTCAAAAAGTTTAAATATTTAGTTTGTAAAGAGTAACCACTAAAGTAGAACATTCTGTGATTAACATCAATAATTACGTAAAATATGTTTGACAAATAATATAACTAATATATGAATTCGAGCTCTCTGAATTTGTGTTTTATCCTTTAATTTTGTCTTTATCACAATTACATTTATTTTTATCATGTAAGGAAAAATATAATATTTTTTCAATTGAATGAATTCTTAAATTGAATTCCTCGCCTTTTTTCTATAAAAAAGGTCTCACATACATACAGTCATAGTTATGTTTCTCTAATGTAACTCTGTTGTCTGATGTATTGAGTTAAAATACACATGAAAAATAGAGCTTTATTTTTTACTTCAATTTAATTTTTCTCCTGTTATTTTTATGTTCCAGTTTACTTCATCACAGTGTGAAAAAGACATTTATCTTATAAAAATATAAAACAGCCGTGATATATGAGACGCTAGAATTTTAAGCAGTAGACCGTTGTATTAGGAGCAATCGGATAAACTCGCTATAATAGAGCTTTTTGTGAGCGAATGTCCAAATAAAATGAAGAATCCGACTATAAGCCGCTTTCAAAATAATGTAATCTCTACTTTTTTACCAAGAGCCGATAAGCTCTGCGAAAAATAAGACGCGATCCAGACTAAGTATTTGGACAGAGTACTACAAGAGAACGTTCTGTTTCCTTCTCATGGGACTCCTCATCATTTCAATGGAATTCCTTTATTGAATTTTTATTAAACAATAAACGTGATATGCAATAAGATACTTATACTATGTTACCTGATGATTGCGTTTTAAGATCACGAAATAAAATATACATCGTACAAACTATAATATGATACATGATATACTCACATAAGAATAGCTTGATATTTGCTGATCCATAAAGCTAGACTTTTGTTATTGTAAACAATACAGCAGTTTTATGTTGTTTTTTTAAAGTAAAGTATCTATTAATGTTTCAAAATCATAACGTATTTTCATAAATACTGTAGCGAAATGTGTATTGCACACTACAGGAAATTATAACTGAAAACTCATGCTAAAATAACTTGATATCTCATGCTGCATAGATCGACCATTACGTGTTTATGATCTAAAAGATTAATCATTTTCAATAAATGATATTAAATACTGATAATATTTCGGATCATAAATGTTTTGCCAGACCTAAAAAGTAAAATGCACATTATAGAAAACATAAGAATAAAATACAAAAATAATAGTGTTTAAATTAATGGGTAAATACAAACACAGAAAAAGTTATCCTTTACTTGAGTAATGATATTTGATACAATTTTAAAATCCAGAAACAAGATATGCAATATAGTAAAATGCTTCGTAATATTACTAATATAAGTTCATTTTATGATTTTTAAGCAGTTTTTATTAAGACGAAAAAACATTTGGTAAGAATTGTTTAAAATTTATAAAGATAACCTTCTGTGCTTTTGAACTAAAGAAGGTGCTTATGCTCTATATTGAAGCAATCGCATAATAAACAACATAAGTGAAAAGAAGTTAAAAAAAAAACAAGTTTTGAAATAAAAAATGTGAAAAAAAATTAGTATTCATAATCTGTATTCATTAGTGATAAATAAAACTGTTGTATACTTGAAAACAATTTTTATACAACGAAATATATTTTTATATAAATTCTTATAAAAATATTATTATAGAGGATTCCTTAAAATTTTTTGCCCCATTCTTAATTCAATGATGCCCCAATTATTGATATCAGTTAGGATATCAATAATTGGGGTATATCATCAATTTGATATCAGTAATTGATATCAGTTAGGATATCAATAATTGGGGTATATCATCAATTTGATATCAGTAATTGATATCAGTTAGGATATCAATAATTGGGGTATATCATCAATTTGATATCAGTAATTGATATCAGTTAGGATATCAATAATTGGGGTATTGAATTAAGAAATATCATTACCATTACAAAACATCATCCGAATATATCCTTTGTATATTCAATTGCAATAAGCTCAGTTGAATATAATAGCCCTTTCATATGTTCATTTGCTATCAGAGGGAATTACATATACATTGTGCCAAGCTCGTGAAGATTGCACATTAATGTGACATAATCCTCAATTATTGCTCCACAAATCCTAACATAGTACATAATTATCTTATCTGCTCATATTTACTATGCAACATTATCTTTTAAGACAGTGCAGAAAAATATGTGATTATTAAGGAAAAATATACAAAATAGGAGAATAATAGATAATTCTGCAGAATAGAGGGTGTAAATCAATTTACTAATTCATTAGAAGCAACACCAATGATCTATGATTAGAGAATTTACTTTTAACAGTCATAATTGCATTCATTAGTTCACTGGCTATTCAACTATCAAGTATCTGAAGTCTTCTCTTTGAAAAAATGCGACCCTGTGATATTTGTTTTCGCGCGTATCTCAATTCGAATATAAGTGAACATGATTTAGGGTTAAATGTTTCCATATATAACGTAAGTTTAACTTTTTTCGATCATTTGTCCTTCAAATAACCAAGAACATATTGGAAGAAGATAAACCTTGACATTCCAATAAGATTGAATCTACTACATTTATATGTGTTGTGCCTTGTGTTGTTTTAGAATTTAAAATATTTTATTGGTCAAAAATTGCAATACACATATCAGATTCAAAAATCATTAAAAACAAAATTCATAAGATTTTTAATTTAAAAAAGAAGGAATGACTTTTTTTCCCTAAAATGCTGCTTTTCAACCATTTATTCCGATTTAATTTCACAAGAAGTAGTTGTTCAAAGTACAAGGGTTAAACTCACGATTTTTTAATTTAGGCTTGTTTAACTTCTTTTATTATTTTTATTCTTTGCAATAAAATGTAACTTACGCCTTACTTCAAGATCTAAATAAAGTGGTATGCACAATTTTTTTACGATATATAATTCTAATAATTTTCAGCAAAGGATATTTACATTTGCATTTAATTTATATTTCATTTCTTCCAATTTTATTTGGTTAATATTATGCTATTTCACACAAATAATTAGCAGATTAAATAAAGAGATTCATGGGAGAATAATAAATATTTTTACAGATTCTTCTCCCTTTTTTGTCAAATTAAATAAAAATTTATTTTTGAGTCAGTACAGTTTTTCATTTTTTTCAAAACAAAATCAAAAGGCCCTTTTACACTATAGAGAACAAGGAAAACATTTTTGATTGAATAAAGCCCCAGAAAAATTCTCCTAGAATTCAGTTGTTTGAGAAAAGATTCAGAAACAATTTATTGTGTTTCACAATTTGAAATTCTGGTAGAATCTTACAAATTTAGTTCTGAAAATGACAAGCTTTTTCAGAATTTTCAGCTATAATTTTTTCTAATTTTCCAAATTATGTTTACATGTGATTAAAATATTAATAAACATTTTTATTGATCAAATAGACAATATCTATTCAACTGTTTTCACAAACCAGAAAAATATTCGCAAAATTGCACAACATTGCATAAATAATATACTTGAATTGGATTAATCTATAGCTATGGCAATTTACTATTTAGGAGTTAATTAAACATATTTCATGTCTATTTTTCAAGGTATCCTTAACGTCATTATAGATATTTGTGATTTGTAAAAGAAAAAGACCTACAAGTCATTGACTTGAGTTTGTAAGCTAACCATTTAACCGTCAGCTTGGCCCATTACTAAAAGAAAAGAATGAAATATATTTATCTTGAAGGCTCGCTAACTGGAATTAGGCATGTTTATGTATTATTTAAATAATATTTGTAAAAGCTAATAAAATTTCGTTTATTTGTTTTCTTATTTCTCAGTTCAATAAGGAGTTAATAAAACTTAGTATGCAATTGATACCAAATAGGAAAGTCATGTAATATCTCCAATGTTAGGATGCATAATGATTAAAGAAACCTATTATAAAAGTTAAAATGCTATGCTGAATATTAAAATAATATAGAGTGTGATACGGTTTTAGAATAGTAATATAAATATTATGAGATATATTATAACTGTAGAATTTTGTTATAACTGTCAACAAGATATTTTCATTGTTACGATGCTTATAATAGTTAAAGGTCCTTACTTTAAAAATAACAGGATATTTAAAAAATGAGTGGCATATGATGTTTAAAAAAACTCTTCTGTAGGAAGAGGATTAAAAAGGGAGTTTTTATACTTTTAAACAAAGTAAAATAATGACGAGGACATTTATATAATACGTTTATATACTTACGTTTATATATTATTATACTTACGTTTTATTATATTATACTTACGTTTTGATAATATCATTATTTCTGAAATTACATTCAGATTTTTTTTACAACTTGATTAAGGAAAATGTGATAATATATGACTATATAAACTGTAAAATGAGCATTATTAATAATGACTTTAGTGAAATTATTTAAAAGAAACAAAATATATGTTTAATAGGGCCAAAAATTCAGCGCTTAGCTACTTTTAAAGATCAATGGAGCAATTTTAATAGAAAGAAATCAAACAACAAGCTGAGTTGGAAACTATCTTTCAGTACTTGTTTTGATTTGGAAAATAAATTATTAATTCTCTGAGTTGACTTTTATTAACACGGAAAATATCAGTTTAACTCAAAAGTTTGGGGTTTTAATTCCCATCTCGGGTTGGTTTATTCGTCTAACAGTCGTTTTTTAAACACGAGTACAAATTACACTTGGACCAGTAGTTTAAAATTGGTACTGAATCACTGCAAACATACATGACAGAGACGAGAACAGAACCAACGAACTGCTGCACTGAAGGCCAGACCACTAATCTTTCGGCTGACAGCTCGGCTTGCCTTTCAAGCATATGGTTGTTAGTAGTGCATTATACGAGAAAAAATTATTTTTTCTCGTTTTATTTTTATTATGAACTTTAAACAGATCAGAATATAATTTAAAAGGGCTTCCGAGAAAATGCAGCATCAAGTCCCATAGTGAAATCAAATTTATGAATGGGGAAACTATAAACTGTGAGAGTTCTGGTAAAATTGGTAAATAAAAATGAAATCTGGACTCTTACTGTCATCCATGCGTAAAATGGAAATCAAAAGCTCATAAACTAAAGCCAGAACGCTAACTATTGGATATTCAACTTGGCGAGAAACAACATGAACTCTTGTACAACCACTTTATTCGGACAAATATGAATTTACACTCCAGCTTCGAAATAGATGTGGTGCTCAGTTTAGATAACATCACTAATTCTTCTTTTTCAAAGGATCGTGGGGAATGATATTGAAGTTTTAAAAACACTTCTAAAATATGAACCATAGAATGATTGTTTCTTTCATTTCAGTTGCAATCATAATTATGCCACTTTAATAAAATTCTTATTGGCTTAAAATATCCATGACATCAAACAATGTTTCATCTGCATCACATCGTAGTGAGAAATCATTGAAATTCGATCAGTCAATGAATTTGCTCTCTACCTAGAAATAGCATTTTTCGAGAGGCAGTAAACAAGGCGCAGTTCACCATGGAATATCTCAGTGTCATCAACAATAAGAAAAAATCTATTCACTATTTTTACTAGTAATAAAGAAGTATTTTTTAACTATAATTTTTCCGTTTATAAAAGTTTTCAAATCATGAATATTATCAGTTGCTAATTAGTTTTCAAATTTTAAACATTAAGACTTCCAAAACTAAACGCATTGAAAAAAGAGCAGAAGAAAAAGCAAAATGAAAAAGACAAGATGAATCATCCAATTTATAGTTAGTTTAAATCAGAAAGGATTTTAAATTTATCTTTTAAATTATTAAATTAAAAGTACTCCTTTAAATTACCATTGGCAAACAATTAGGAAAAACACTTAAAATTTTTCTATAAAATTGTCATTGACTTTTAAGTAAAAACTTTTGAGGAAAAAGTAATTAATTTAATGATACATTGTCTATTTAAACTGCTGGCCGTACTTCAAAAACCATGGTTTTTATTTTGTTGAGGTGCATGCAACACATTTATAAAAATAATTAAAATAACCAAAGAGAAAAAGATACAGTTAATAAATTTAAAATGACTGAAAATTTGATACAAGAAACGAGTTGCTTGAAAGTTGTTGCATGATGAAGAATTTCTTTAGAAAAAAATCATTAAGAATAAATACCAAATATATAAATAACACACGCTTTTAATAACATTTAGAGGATGAAATTTATGCTAATTTTTATTCATTATCTTTGACTCAATATTTTTTGAAAATATAAGTTTATTTAGATAAAAAAGATCAATCAGATCTTAAAAATAATTTGATAGGATATTTGTTATCTTGAAATGTTAAAGAGAGATATTTTTTGTAACTGAAAGAAAATTGATGCGGTTATATATAGAAAAAATGATGAGAGGTGCTTTTGCTTTCCTTTATAAGGAAACATAATAGTTGTATACTAATTTAATACTATTTGCAAATAAGACTAACTATAATTCTAAGAAAATATAAAAAGGCCAATACGGAGAAAAACTAAATTAGTTTTATACATAAAACTATGAATGTTATATATTTACTTTAGGACAAATTAAGTGAAAATTTGAAAGCAATATAAACTTATTAAGAGCATAAAAAGTATACTTATTTTCTCAGAAATCTTCAAAAGGTATGAATAAAAAACATTTTCAAGTATTTCATCAAAAATGGTCATAGTAAACTAAGAATAAGCATGAAAAATCTAAAAATTTCAGGAATTTTGTTAATAAAATAATTTATATACTTAGTTTATTACACGAATATAAAATTATTTAAAATATTTATAAATTTATTCAAAGAAAGCACTCTCATACTTCCTAATTCACACTTACAGAATTTGGTTTTTTGATCACCATAGCGTGACTTATATAAATTTGTTTCAAATTTTATCAATTTTTCTTATTTGACAGATATGTATTTCCCACACATTTGATAAAATTCACTTTTCATCTAAGTGAATAGATCAAATAAAGTAAGTTTTAAGTAAATTTATTAATATATTTTTTTAATGAAGTATGTTTTACTTAACATATAAACTGAAGAAATGAATTGATAATTTATATTTTATGAATATAAATGTAAGGAAATTGCTGTAATATTCGCATGGAATATCAAACATTATCTTTAATGAAAAGGAAAAACAAACAAAATATATTAAACCAGGCTTTATTTAACTATTCCAGCATTGATACGAGAGTTAAATCAAAGTTCCAGTTAACTATTATCTATCTCAATTATAAGGAATTTAAAATTTAAATTCTACATTCTTATTCCTTTATTTAAATTAAAGGCCATTCATGTTAATACAAAAAAGTTCTCGAAAGTAATTTAAATGTTGCTCCTCATACAGTTTTACGATAAAATAGTCATTTATCAAAGAGATTTAAGTCAGCAGTTACTATAAACCTTATTCCAAAGACAAGGTAACGGCAAGTCACCTGGCAGATTAAAACAGATTTATTCGTTTTCATTATGTGAGAGAGGAACGCGATCACTCAAGACAGAGACTTTGAAAGAGCACGATAATGTCAATTTTTCCACTTCATCAAATGCAGAAGACAGTAGAAGAATTCACAGAACTGAAGTTACCATGGAAACCCGCACGCACTCCTTCGGGGGTTTTTTCATTTGAGCCTTCCTGGTAATCACCGAGATATACGGATCTCCGATTTCATATCTTCTGGTGTGCAGGAGTTTAATTCGCTGAATACATGGGTAGGAAGAGATGATTAATTCTTTGGCCGATGATGGGAAGATAATTATGAGTTGAACTGAAATGGTTGCTGTATTATTTGTGGCTAATTTTCGGCATCAAAAGTAATTTTGTTTTGCCTTTGATATTATTTCGATGAATCTAATTAGATTTTTTATCAACTTTATCAAACCGATTATTATTGGATTTTATTTCTACGATTAAATCTCCTTGTAGTTTTATTTATGTTAAATATGAAAAGAGAGGAAAATTTAGAATATCCCATTATCTTTATAAATATACTTACATAAAGAGTTCTTATCTAGATAAAAATACAGATTGGTTGACTACAGTATATCTCTCGTTAGTTATTTTAGCTAAGCAAAGTCACTAGATATTGTTAATCACCTTGTATTTTCAAACCGTGGTCAAAACTTGATTTAGTTTCGTTTCCGTATCACTTCCACACCACGCAAACGGATGAGCCTTAACGATTATACCTTAAAGAAGGTATAATACCTTAAAGATTAACAAGCTCAGCCTCTCTCAACACACCTGTGCTCTACTGCATTGGGTATCAAACTGATTACTCTCTGGGTTTTTTTTTCACTAGATTAACATGACATCAAATAAAATGTAATGAGTCATTTTAGTGTAAAAGCAATAATGTGATTATTTCGTTGTATCAACATAAAATTCCATTTATAGTACAGATTATTCATTTCTGACGCTAATAGTAGTAGATGATCTAATAATGACTAAGTCCAGTCAATGACTATATTCTCTGAGTATACTGCTTTATGAGGTTATATAATAATCGTTCAAGCTGCCTTTCGTTTTTAATGATTTGTCATTGAAAGGAATAACTTTTTATACCATTTACCATGAACTTTAAAAAAGCAAAGATGATAATTTTAAGAGCTTAAATCAGTGTATTTATCTGGATGATTTGGCTTAAATGTTATTCTATGCTCTCTTGTTTCAAATGAAGAGTAATTCAAAAGAAACTTGCAGTTTGAAATGTATTTCAAACTTGTTCAAATGTTCATGGGAATTAAAGCCACAAACTGTTAAATGGCGGTTAGAGTGTTATTAGAGCAGTCAATTTCCAATTTAACATATTCGTTGAAAATTCCCACATGCAGTTCTTTTTACCTTCGCATCAGATGAATAGCATAAAAAATAATCTTATCATTCCAAGCTGAATCGATGGCTAAAAAGTTATCAATCCGGTCATAAGCTCAACAGATCATGAACTTGATTTTCTTTTTGGGCTGTAGTCCAAAATTTATTTCAAACAGTAAATCTAGCTGGAACTATCCATTTCTAACGCAACAAGTGATAATAAAGGGATAAAAAAAAATGAACCAGCTTTGTAATTTCAAAACCATCTGATGGATTTCCTCTCTGCCCCACACTTTTAATTCATTATTAATCCTTTTTCTAAGCCATTTCAGTGCACTTAACTAATGATAAAATAATCTCAAACGATGCGGACATGTCTGCCATTGACATTATTTCTTCTTATTTGATCGGTTCGCAAGCTGTACAAGATTAGTTTTCGGTCTTTCCAGTGCAGATACTTACATTATATCTAGCCAGAATTTATAATGTAAGTTAAAATTCCTTTTTGAATAATTTTATTCATTCTTATGAATCAAGCAATCATAGCAAAAGAAAAATTTTAAAACAATAATATATCGCAAGATTTGTTTTTTGAAAAATTACAGTAAAATAATAGAATATGACCCCAAATCTTCAAAATCATTCAGAAGTAATAAAATTACATTTATATTCCCAACAAAATATTTCAGAGACGAAATTTAAAATTTTATTTTAATTTCATCAATGTATTATTTTACAAAAATATGTTTTCCTGTTTAAATTTTTGTATTTATGAATTCATATAGTCATCGAAATTGTGTGTCAAACTTGTTTGATGGTAAACATATATATTTTTTTATAAAAGTGTAAATTGTCAGTAATTTAGTTTATCATCATATAATATTCACTTCTCATAGTAATTTCTGTTCTATGTATCACAAATTATGTTAAATTAAAATTGTCTAGTAAAATAAAACTACAGTCAAATGTTTGCAGAAATTCAAATAATTTTTACCGTTTTTAAGACGTTTTGATTTAAAATAATAAAAAAGTAAAGAGGAAGTTTTTTTTTTTCATTTAAAAAAACAATTTTTAAATATTTTCAGAATATTGTTCTGCGTTCAAATTCATTTTTTTTTTCAAACATCGTTTTATACTGCTCTATTTTTTCTCTATTATTTCATTTTATAAATGCATTTGATTATTGAAAGAATAATAAATGATAAAATTATTATATAAAGCTTCGGTTTTCGTTCTTTCACTCAATAAACTGCATATTTAGTAATATGACAATATAATATGCAGTTTTTAGAAGAATCTGTAATACATAAAATATATAAATATTTAAGCAATTTATTTTCTAACAACTAAGTGTATTAATAATTCAACTCCCCGGTTAAATTATTTTAAAATGTTGAACATTGTACTAAGAGAGTAATTTCAAAGTTTTAGCTTCAAGTACTAGCAATTATTTCCCGAGTATACGTGCTCATTAAATCTGTCAAATCCAGTATCCTGTGGTAGGTCGTTGAGCAGTTACCATGAATTTAGTGTTCTGGAGAAAATTTCCTTCTTATGCAGATCAAAGTCACACTTGAGAAAGTGGATCCTTTGATGGTGCCATCTATCGGTGGAGTCTTAGAGCAAAGACGTATTTTCACCTTCATGGTGTTTTGGTTAAATAAAAGACGCAATCTTCTCACTTAATTTTGCATAGCCGACGGTTCTAGTGAGCTTGGCTTGTGTCATAAATTGTGACTAGTGGCATAAATAATAACAACAACATTATCTGAGTAAAGTCCGTTTAGAGTATTAGATCAGAGTAGAGTATTACGATATGTTTTTATCGGTTTATTTTTGTACCAGAAGTCATTTGATATAGTTAGTTGCTTCATGGTTTTGAATCATTGTCAAATGACGAGTTCTATATCTGAGCAAGTACTCATAACCATACCTTTTTGCACAATAAAAGGAACATTAAACTAAAAAGTTTTTGTGTTGCATAGACGCCTATAAAAATGACGGTCTTCAGTTGGCTTAGGTATCATACCCACTGATTTTAAAATTTATGTCATAAATTTTAGCATAAGTAGACCCTGTCAACATGATGGTCTTCTGCTCATTCAGGTCTTTAAACTCATTATTTACAAAATACCAATGCAACATATCTAATTAAAAAATATGTAAAAATGATCCACATCAAGTGATAAATTTGTTCCCACACAAATAAACTATATTTTCAATTACAGTAATTAACCATTATTTTACAACATTTATTCTTAAAATTTGATAAACATAATATTCATGAGTAAGGAACTGAGATAATTTTTCGCTTAAAGAAATTGATTATGTTCGCTTTGAATGCATATTTTAATTTCTATGTAAGCAAGGCATACATGCAGAATTAAAAGACCGTTCTTAAAAACTGATTTCGAGTTAAAGCAATCATATTAGCAAAGTGTTGTATGATAAGCAGAGCTTTCTATTCCATGATTGCACAAATTCTTTTTAGAATCAGATAGTGCTATCAATCGCTCATATACATGCATACTTTATCTTCAAAACCTACGAAATTCCTTGTGATAAATTTTATGCAAGAAAATGTTTGGTCAGCATAAAGCAGCAACCAGAAGGCGAAAACTGCATTATAATCTACTTGGACAAATGAAGAAATTAGAAAGTCTTACTCCTTAATACTAATAACTTTTCTTCAAGTGAGTATATTACGATATATATTTTTGGCTGATTATTTTTACCACCATCAACCTTCAAACGCAATCAATCGCGTTGTAATTTTGTACCACTCTGAATGAATAAGATCGACAATATGAGAAAGAAATCTCCCAAACAACGGAAAGGCATTGAATCTTAAAAAAACATTATATACGTACATACATACAAACATGCATAAATGCATACATAACATGCACATATATATGTATATATATATATATATATATATATATTCTCTCTCAGCACGGGGCTTCGTGTCTGGTGCCTCTCTTATGATAAAAATTGCTCTCATTATCGAAATTAATTGGTTGCTACACAAATTTTATTTTATGTAAGATGAATTTGGCGAGGAACTAAACTATGGCGCATTATGAATAAATTTTATCAATGATATATATAATTTTAATTTGCTCCATTTACATTTTTTAATTTTTTTCAAACAGGAAATTTATGATAAAAGGTATCATTAGTCATGATATTTGGATATTTTTGCAGCCACTAAATTCCAAAATTTGATGTTAAATAAAACAATTAGCGATTTATTTTGCAGAAATGGTCAACGGAATAATACATAAGCTCTTCAAAAGTCGTACCTTTATTTTTATTTTCTATTTAATCTGAGTGCACTGCATATTAAATCATAATGGTATAAAATATCCTAAAATAAATTTTGACATAAAATTTAAAAATGCGAATGAGACAAATTAAAATATTAAATATTCTTTGTTTATTTTTAATTAAAAACTATCCCTAATGTTTCAAAAATAATCTTCGCTTCCAATATCAAACTATAATACAAAGATTAAAATGTTTTTGGTGAAAGATTTTAGCAAACAATAATTATCAAATCTTGCTGCTTTTTGTCCTTGGTCTATGATAAGTAAAAAAAATATCTAAAGTAATCATTATAATCACTGGGCATTTCCTGTGGCCGAGCTGGCAGGAATGGATAGCGCTCCTGCCTTCGGTTCAACAGGTCGTAGGTCGTAGCCTTCATGTGACAAAATGACCGTTGAGCGACAAATCAACCAACCATTTTCTGTGAATTTTAATACTCTACAAAAGAATTTATTTTGAGGTATCCGGTATTACTGTAGCTTATTACTTATTCTACTTGGAGATAAAAAAAAACCAAAATAAAGGTAAAAATTTTATGCATTTATTTTCCATTTAGAATGCAAGTGTAAATAAACCAGTCCGCGCACACGCATTTGAAAAAAATTTGCGCTTGGAAAGAGTTTAGCTTGATGACATACGCAACAAAACATAGAAACAGTAGATTTTGTGCGATAATTCTTTAATTTGGGTAATACAATGTACATATTAAGTAATAAAAACGCTGTAAATCAAAATGTGCATGTATAATTTTCTCCAAATTTAAATGTCGTAGTATATTTGTTGCTCGTAACGTAGGTAAATTCACTATGAAAAAATGATAAATTTTCTGTAAAAGATTAAATTCCGATATTTTCTATTGTATTTTCTTATACTATTGCTATTAGTTTCATTAAATAATCACTCTGTTGTTATTTATATCCATATTTTGTTGGCCTCACCGAATTTTCTTCTGGGATGGAAATAAAAATGGCTGCACAGAATGAAAGGAAACTTTTAATAGGATGTCAGTTTCTGGCTGACTTAAAAGTTATATGTTATTTCGAAAGTTTGATTACAGTGCTTGTAATTAATTTAAAACATAATTAGCACTGATTTTTAAATCCCTCATGCCACGTTGCAATTCGTTTAAGCGAGATATCATTCGGCCATGAAACAAACTGTTCGCGTTTCAATAAAAAAGTTTATTTTTCTTTTCAAATTGTCATTTATTCGTTATCACTGGAAGAAGAGTAAAAGTATTAAGATTTCATTCCTCTTTCTTTTTATATTCTTACAAAACTGTTCTTAAGAAGTGAGGTATGTACTGTATTTTTTTTATTTTGAAAAAGAACAAATTTGTCGCTTTTTGCAAATGCATTTCCTGTTTTACCTGTTCGCCATACACTGGAAAGCTGATGAAATGAACTCTGATTTCAGTATTTAATAACTTCCTAACTAAATAGAGAATTTCCAAGCAATTATACATCTCATTAGATTTTTTTAAATAATCTATACATGGAATTTCAAATTTCTTGATGCAAATTACTATTTATATATTAAATTTATTTATATTATGTGCATATTCATGTTTAAAATTATAGAACATCCCATTTTCATATTTAAGCCAATTGGAGTTATGCACTGAGAAGTTCACTGTTTATCTATATTCACAATGATATTTGAATAATTGAAATGGTTAATTTCTTTTTCTTCAATTTCTCTTTATTTCGGTATGCTGAATGAAACCAACAATCTTATGTGTATTCTTTTCATTAAATTAATGTTCATTTTTCGATTTCACAGGTATCAAAATCTAGGAACATGTTCTCTCCTGATAAAACAAGTCAGGTGTAAATTGTGAATACATTTCACCAGATGTGCGATGATTTAAACCATACACACGGTGAATTGGGTATAATCAGTTAGATATGTCATAAAATTTTTAGCAGTTTACTTTTTTGTAGCACATTTTTTAAAACTTCTATTTATTTAAAACATGCTTAAAAATTTGATGAAATTCTAATGTGTCGTTTGAATTTTTATGTTATTTGTAATATCCATTAGGGTTGCTCACCGAATTCAGATATCCGTCACCTTGGGAGAAAAATTTAGGAAGTTTCCCCAGCATGATCGTAATGTTCACTTTAAAAACTCATATTTTATCGAAATTCTGTATAATTTTAAAAATGGAACACTTACATTTGCAAAATATTGCTTATACAGCAACTTTTAATTCCAATATAAGCAGTAAATTGTGAAATAAGGCAATGAAAATTCAAGAAATTAACGTCAAGTCTGTATGTTGGATTACGCCGTCATGAGTAAAATGTACAAGATTCGAGCCGAGTCATGTTGGACAACCAAAGGTGGTCATTACACTTCTATGTTGTTAGAATGAGGGCTTTGTAGTTTTTCTCTCTAGCAAGTTATTCCAATTATCTGTTAAAATTTTTCCTAGAAAGCAACGAACGATTGATGTTCGAATATTTTGCAATGATTTAAAATCTATCCTCAATACACAATTATACTGCAATTATAGAGATATACTGGTGTTATCAATTACATAATTTGAATTTTTATAAAATATTTGGTGCGAATATATTTCGATGGTAAAAGGAATAATTTCGTCAAATGACATTACGAAGAATAAGCAAAATATATGAATATTCTGCAATTTTTGCAATCATATTTTTAAGCATTTTCATTTTTTTTCTGAAAAACATATAAATAAAGACAAGATGCTGACGCTTCGAAAGTTAATAGTTATAATTCAACTATTAACTATTAATAGTTATAATTTTTATTGTGTATGTACAATTATCAGAAATATCGGTACGAAGAATACCAAACCTCCTTTTTTCAATTTTCTTTTTATTCTTATTTGTTACAATATATTTCTCTTTTAGAGAACAAGTTATATAATCAGTGAAAAGTATTAGTGATTTTAAAGTGACGATATTCTGTGTTCACTTTAACGATAATTTATTCCAATACGATGCTAGTAAGGTTTAAAACGTATGTGTAAGCTATTCATCATTCGCCGAGTCAACAAAAAAGTTCAAAGTCAACCTTCATTTTCATTACCGAGTAAAAAAAAAGAAAGTCTTTGCTCTAAGTTTTAAATATGCAAATTAGCAAAGGACGTAATCACTAAAAGAGATAGTTAAATTAGTTAACAAAATTTTCTACCTGATTAGCAAAAAGTTGCAGCATGTTGTAAAGGAATTGTGACACAAGCTTGAGTTCAAATAGTAATTAGAGCTGTTCTTTCAACTAAATCGGAAAATCTGTGTTATTTTATCTATTAATTAGCTTCAATGAAAAGAAAACTGGTTTTATAAATATGTGAAAATATTTCAACTTTCTTTATTTGGTAAATTAGCTTAATTTTTTAAATTGAGCTTTTTTAAATTGTTTACAATTGTGACCAAAAATAGCTTAGAACTGAATAAAAGTAACAGAACTAAACTGATATTTCAATAGTCTGCGAAATACCCTCCTTGAAAAATCTTCAAAAACAAAAGAGATCGATATAAACTTCCCGAACAGAATTCATAAGAAAAGGAAAAAGCTGAAGAAATATTCGTTAAATCGAAAAGAATTGAAATGAGAGTATATAAACATTTATTTCAATTGTTTTAGGAAACGAAAAGTATTTTCTTTTTTTATAAATTTAACCAATTAGATATACGCAATAGTTTTGTTTTAAATCATTGATTGCTGCAGTTGTATATTATGATTCATATTCAATTTAATCATAAAAGGAAGTTAAATCACATGGACCGAAACAGCAAGAAAGAGCAACATCGATTGTCGCAGAGACTGAAAAGTCAGAAGAATGTGTAACCATTTGTTTCAAATATATTTATATTTTAAATATTATAATGAGGAATAATTACTTTCCTTGTGTAATTTTATCTGGGAATTCACTTTCAAAAGAATGACTTCGAAAGTTTGTGCATTAATTTATATATTTAGATTTACATTAAACTCTTAAATCTTTCTCATTGCCAACAATGATTGGTTGTGAATAAAAATTGACTGAATCTTTTGCGTCTTAAAAAATAAATATTGAATTCTTGATGCAATTTAATGCTTTTTATTTATGAAAGTAAAAATTTTAATTTCTAGAACAAAGTAGTTAAAGCATCATTATTTCAAATAATTATTATTAGAAAATATTTATCTAAAATTTTACTAGAGTTTGATGTGAACTCATCTGTTATTGGGCATTCTGCCTGCAATAAAAATATTTTTGAGAATTATAAAAAAAAGGACTAACCAATCATGAAAGGAATTTTACTATATATTTATAATTTATTTAAACATGACACATATTTTAGTCATAAGTAATTTATTTTGTTATAAATTTTTAAGAGAAACTTTAAAATAATTTAAGCATTTTATCACTATTATTTATTTTCTGAGTTTTAAATTTTAAAACTAATTCCTACTCAATTATAGAATAATTTGATATCCATGGCTTATGATTATTTAGAATACGTTTTGTTTGGTTCCTAGGCAAAAATATGCGTGCTTTTGAATTATATAGTTTTCATCTCGTAATCAAACTAATATTTACTCACTCATTATTTATAATTCAATTGAAAAAGAATTAATAAATAAACTATTCTTGAACCTTTTTAATTTTAATTTGCAAAGCAACAGAACATTAAAAATTTGCAAACAACTGAAACAAATTAAAACTCATTCGGTATCCAAGAACTGAAACTAATTTGTAACATTCCTAAACATAACTTTTCCTTCACTCACTGATTACGGAAACCACAGTAGTCCAATATTCCTCAACATTATCCATCTAGCTGTCAGATTAAAGATTAGTTAGAAGAACTTTATAATCGTCCTTTGGATTAATTCCATTCTTGATACTAAGGGTTTTCAGTGGTTCAAAATTCACTTTAAACAGTAAGTCATATTTGATTCATCCCTTGAACGCAAACAGTGATCTTAGGCTGGTAAACAACTATCCAAGAATTACCTATACTGAACTCACAAGCCATATAAGTCCTCAGTGACACATACATATTATGTAGCTACAGCAATGGAGTATGAATGTTTTTTTTTTATAAAAAAACATATGACTTGCTTTTAAAATTCTTCACATTAAATATAAATATTAATGCAAATACACAATTTTTAACATATTTTACTGATATCACTTTTGTTGTCATTTCATAAAACCTGAACTTTCTTGTTCAAGTATCCAAAGTTCAAAAGAACAATCTGATTTCAAGAAAAAAAATCATAGTGACTATTAGTGAAACTTTTCATTTGGTTTAATTTATTGATTTTCAATATATTTCACGCAAAAATCATTTTCGTCTGGACATTCACTTTAAAGACTACCTTCGACTATTGCAAATCGAACACGAAAGATTGAATTGAATACCAGGCAACCAATCATTCAGCTGGCAGTTCAGAATGTTTCATGTTAGAATTTCTGTATTGAATTAAGACTTTTAGTTTTGCATGAACTATACTATTTGCTATTCAGGCAATGATTCAAAATAAAATATTTTAAAGTTATTTCTAAAATGAAAAAATAATCAAATAATTCCTTTACAAGGTCGAAACAATAATCATTTTACTAGTTTGATGTATAATGAATTCGAAGCAGTTTATGGACATGAAAGCTAAAGTGTTTATAGGGGTAAAATTTATGAAGCATGTGTGGAAAAAAGTGATTGAGTATAAGGTAGTTAAGCATACTTTTGCAACTCAACTGAATTTCATTTTAAAAATGTACCTTATGATATCATTTTTATGTAACTTGTTTGTTGTATTCTTCTTTAAAGCTGTGTGCAAAAATTTATCTCATTGAGCAATGAATAATCCAAAGGAAACCTTCTAAAAAAAGTAAAGACAAAATTTAAGTGATTTATGAAATAACAAAGTTTGAATGAAAATATATATATATATATATATATATATATATATATATATATATATATATATATATATATATATATGCATGCATGCAATTTTCATTTCTAACTCTGATTAAATAATATTCTAACCAACCTGTTTTCATTTAACATTACAAAGTTATCTTTACGCATTGATTCCGTTCATGTTTGAACAATTTAACTTAATATAAATACATGTATATTATGTTGAAGAACATACTATTTGATACTTTTCTATTTGTTAAGTAGTCACAAATGCTAATAATTTCGAGTAAATAGATTGCTTAATCAGCTATGGAGATTATGCACTAAGCATTTTAACTATACTCAGTCTAATCATTTAACTATACTCAGTCTAATCACTGACATGTATATGATTTTGAGGTTTTGTTTATATCAGGAAGCTTGCATCATATTAAAAGTACGAACAAAATTAAATAGGTTCTGATGACGGAAATGTTATGCTTTTTATAAATAAAATAGGAACGGAGTGTGAATCCATAAATTTAAATTCTTTAATTTTGAGATATTTTATTTTGAGTGTTTTTCTAATGATAACAGATGTAGTTTTGAAGCTTTTAACAAAACTTTTCAATTTTTCCCGTAATTCAACTAGATAAATTTATGCTTTTAGTTTAGATGTGATGAAACTTTGCTTTCCTGATATGTAGCAGCGTATTCCATGTATCATATTAAACTATTAGTTGCTCTTATAAAATATGGCATATTTAGTATACGGAATAAATATGTAGATGTTAAGGTAAATTCAATCAGTTTCAATTAATTAAAATAAAATTATTCCACATTTTGTAAGCTATACGAAAGTAGGAATTTATAAGAAATCATCCTTAATTCCACATAAATGAAAAATTTCAAAATTAATCTATAAAACCTCACAAAAATTTTTGAAATTAAATTTTGAATGTTTTAACATGCAATTAAATTTTTCATTTGTTACATTCAACAAGATTAGGTGTACTGTAAATATGAAAACGTAATATGCATTAACTTTTCATGTTTATATAGTACTTGATTTAATTAACGGAAAATGCAATTTACATGTATTTTTTTTAAACACAATGATATTATAATTCTTGAAACCAACTTACACACACACACACACACACAAAATTTGTGTTAAGAATATTATATACTTGCACTATTATCATTAGAAATTTTTGACATAAATGTTAAATAGGTTTTAACCTGTGGTTAAGTAATACAATAAATTTCATATTTATAACGGTGGAAGTTCCGGTCACTGTTGTGAAATTTTGCATTACATATAGTAAGAAAACTAAGGAAAAGTACTTTTGGATTATCTAGAAAGTTTGAAATGAAATATTACTCTCATATTTTGTTGAAATTTAACACGTGTTAATTTCTAGTTATTAGAAATAAATTACTCCTCTGGTGGTGCTATCTATCGGAGAAGTCTTAGAGCAAAAACGTACTTTTACCTTCGGTGTGCTCTGATTAAACAAATGACGCTCCTAGTTGTTGGCTAGCGAGCTTGGCTTGTACAAGTGTCATAAATAACAACAAAATAAATTGCAGCGAGCAGAAATATTTTTAATGCTACATAAAAACAGGAAATCTGACAGCAAGACATTCTTGAGAGTATAAATAAAATATGATTTATCTCATTATTTTAAAACTATATAACTGTGACACAAGATAAAAAGAAATTCTGAAAATATTTGCTCACACTGTATATTCTGAAGATGTACATGTTTTCCACTGAATTGCGCTATATAATTTTAAATACATAAATAAGTTATACAACTTTGCTATGCATTCAAAATGAAAGTTCAATATATTCTTGAATATTGAAAAGGACTTTAATGTAACTTAAGCACTTACGTTTTGAAAAGTAAATTTTTTACAGTACAGAATTTGAATTTACTTACAACTAATATTCGCTGGAATCTAGTGATTATACTGAACTGCCCCATATAAAACTGAATACTAATGCAAATACATTATAACAGAAGTTCTTTCTGTTTTACTTATTTTTTCCTTCACAAATATGAATGTATATTTCTCTTTCCAATCATTCCTTTCAGATCGATGCTTTGAACGAATTTCAAAAACCCTTACTGCAACAACGATTTCTTGAATTGCAAAATGCAATTTTTTCTTAGTTTAGTTGATCCTGTGAAAACCAACAAAAAATGTAGAAATGTCTTTTGAAATCAGATTATGTGATTTATATTTGAAATAACTTTCTTTAAAGTGGCGTATCGATTTGTTTTCTGAATGCGATTTTGAATTTTACTATGGAAGTTTTCCTGGAAGTTAAATATTCTTTCGAAAAGAAACTGTTTAAAATTAAACTCTTCCCTCAAGGAGACAAATTTATTCATCTGCAGAAAATAATTATATTTATGATGTAATAAACCACTTTCTTATAAAGTTTTTCAACATTGGATTTCTACTTTCGAATATATTTCGCAAATGATGCAAAAATTAGACTTGATGATTTAATTTTTTTATTTTTTTATTTTATTTTTTCCTTTTATGATCAATTTTGCAATAAAGACCTTATTCAACGTTGTTTAACAGTTTAATATGATCTCTGAGGTTAGTATTCATAAATTGAGGAAGGAACTAAAATCGAAAAATAGTTCTGAAAGTCAGAAGGTTAACAATGTAGCTACCAACTTGCCCAGCACTTATTCCTTAATAGTACTGTGCCGATAACCCTTATGAAATGATTGATATTTTTCAATCAATGATTTAAGATTTTTTTTGTGCAATTTTGGGTATTTTTGCAGTTTCTAATTTTTCTACAATCACTTTGTTTGCATGTAATAGCATTTGCAAATAATTCCTCAATCATTTTAGAGATGAACAGAAAATAATAAATATTACCATATTACCTTGAATCATAATAATATGTTTAAAAAAATCAGAAGTTGAAAAAGAGAATACTATGTACCATATTTGTTACATCTCTTTTACAATCGAGTAATTTTTTTTTATCAAAGCTAATGCTACGAAACACTAGAAATTAATAGAAATTTTATGAAATATTACAGAAAAATATAAAATAGTTCCAAAATTTGAGAAAAATTTTAAGTATCTCACTTATATAACACTAAAAAGAAAATTTACAATTTACAAATATTTAAATTGCGAAACAAAATTGAAATTCACAAATATATAAATTATGTGCATCACATATGTATACTATTCACATCTACTTTTAGAAATATTGGAAATATAAGCAGCAGCGTACGGTATAAGAAAGTAAGAGAGGATGAAATAATCGCAAACAAAAGCAAATATATAAAAGATAATGAGAACCCGCAATGGTAATTTTATAAGATCATTGGCAATATATAGTTGGATACACATATTTATATATCTTGTCTATTATATATCTTGTCTATATATATATATATTCTATTAATGCTTATAAATTTGCAGGATTTAATTTATAATAAATTAACAATTAACACATTTATCCGTAAGTCATTGTTTTTTTTATTACAAAATATTGTGAAAGTTATTTATCTAGATTTTTTAGTTTTAACATTGAGATACGACCATCTAATCATTCTAGTCCTGTAAATGTATTTTAGTGATTGCTAAGTTAGATGTTCAAATCTCCACTATTACTCTCAAGAAAACTAAATAGCTAAAATTAAAATGAAATATTTAAGTTTTATTTAATAGCAATTTTTGTATTTTATTTCATTTGTTTGCTTAATTTTTTATGTGTTATTGTACAATCTTTATTTTATTTTATTTTTTTTTTATTTTTGGAACAACGACAAATAATTTCCGGATTTTTTGCTTAAAATAGACCTGTAAGAGCAGCCTTGGGAAAAGTAGAACTTAAATACACGAATTGTTAAACTGAAAGACAGAAAAGGTATTTGAAGGCCTCACCTTTCATCTACCCGCTCAACTTACTGTATTCATGTTATTCTTAAATTAACTAAACTCAATGGCACGATAACCTTTAGGGGCCAGGCCTTCAAATCCCATATCTGTTTTCACGATTGAGGGCCTTGGGGTGCGAAGCATATGTCTCTGTTAGGTGAATAAATCTAACAAGAAACCATTAGCGTTCAGTTCCGAAACATATTTAATACTCAGTTTTATTGATAGACCCATTGATGGGATGACAGGCGGATTTGACGTTCCTTAGTTTGATGTTTGTACTTACTCCTAGGTTTCGAGTCCTGATCCTCAAACTAACAAAGGGCAACTAAGCAATGCTTCGGGAGCGCGAAGTGGAACCATTATATTAAATTCTAATTGTTTTATACAAATGAAGATGTCATTTTTTCAATGCATCTACAGATTATTACTGGTTAAGAATTGACCAACAATAAAAATTTTGGGAAAAAGTAACCTTGTTATTACAAGTGATATTTAAGTAAATAAACTTAAGTAATCAAGAAAAGGCAACTTGATGGCGGAAAGCTTTAGATCAAACTTCAATTTTATGCTTCTTATGTCTTATATAAAAAGACATTTTATACAAAGAAAATTTAAAAAAATCAGCTATATATTATTTTCAAAAATAAAATACTAAACGGGAAATAGATAGAAAATCCATTCGAAATAAGTCATCTTATCAAAAACTGAGACATGCGTTCGTTCGGCTAAAATTTACCATCCTAATGGGAAATTGATATTGCCAAGTAATATTAACAATTTCTAAATCTTTAGTAGCAACAACTCTCATAAGTGTAATATCTTTGATTACTTTGCTTAGAAAGCTGCACAATAAGGAATAGTATCAAATAATCACAATAGGAATAAAAGCGATTAAAAGTGTGTTCTTGGCATCTCAATTATACTGTGTTTGGGTGGGACAATGCTTACAACTTAATCAAAGCTTGATCTGCAACCCAATGATAAGCATGTAGGTAATTGAAGAGAAAAAGTCACCAGCAAATTTTCCACATAGTATAATTGTCTTTACACATTGGAAGCATCATGGTCTGGGCGGGAATTTCTTTTAAATAATATAAGACCAATCAAATGCGAAGAAGTGCTGCTACAATAATTTATTGAATAAATGAGTTATTTCTGAATTATTTATTGTATCAAAGAATATGATTTCATTTTTAAATAAGTAAGTATATTTCTATAAACTTCTTTATTTTATTGAACTATTTTTATTCGTTAAAATTACATGATTTGTGCTAACCACAAAAATGATTCGTGAGGACTTAAATAAGAAGTGACCGTTCAGCCAATGAGTTACCAAGTCCTGACTTCATGCCACTCTATGAAGTTTGGGGATTAAACTGGAAGTTTTGCTGTGAAACTTGTTGCCTCTTCCAAGGATAGCTGATTAACGCACAAAAATCTTTGTCCGAGTTTATTCGCAATAGCCGGTTAAGGGGTTGAAAAGTAATTTGATTTTTTTTGAAAGATAAACTTTTGTAAAAGATGAAAATATATAGAAAATAAACACATCTGAGTGTTTTAAATATCCTTCTATATTTTTTAATAGTATCCAAATATTCAGCCGTTAACTGATCATATTTAGTTGTGTTTCCAGTTCATTGTAAAGTTATTATATTACGTATAAAAGAAATACACACACCTGTGTAATTAAATAATAGCTTACACTTTTATGGATAAATTACTTTTAAAAAGGTGTTATATACATAGTTTCTACAAGCATCCAATCTAAAAATGGAAATCGGTTCTGAAAATACACAAATAATTTTTTATATTTTTTATTTTGTAAATTTTTTATTATTATCAGAACAGAATATTCCGAAATATTTTTTGGAAAAAAATCTATCATATTGTAATGTCATATAACCTTTGCTACTGAGGAAACTGTCAGGGTATAAATGAATTCTTGCAGCAAGTTTCCTTTATTTTTGCACACTCTTAAATAGTACAAGAAAAGGTAACAAAGAGAATAGACATGAACAAGCCTGAGGCACATCACATTGTACTGAAGGTGAAAATAAACGGCTTTTAAACCATAAAATCGCATATACCAAATGACTGAGAAATGGAATTCAAAATAAAAGAAAACTAACTAAAAAATCAAAATTAAGTGTAAATAAGAAATATCTGGTTGATTGTTTTGTCACTTTATGTCCATTCTCTTGAACCAAGTGGTAATTGAATTGAAATCAATAGTATAAAGAGGAATTTGAGCCCCTACAAATAACCATGTCTAAATTGGGAGTCAAAACTAGGAAATGTTGACTGAAAACCAATCTTTCAGATGCTGATTTGGCTGTAAAAGGGCGACATATTTATTTACCTTCACGATGTTTTTCATCCCGTAAAAGGTTAAATAAACTCTTTAATGGCCATCCTTTACTTCTAATATTTTTAAATAGCATGAAATAACAATAAAATAGCTGCATTTCATTTGTCATTTGCAAGCCCATACGAGATTTTATTTTTTGTTTCATTTTTAAATGTACATTACATTGAGAAATATTTGAGTCATTCGATTCCATTCATAACAAGTTTACCAATAAATGATGCATACACAAAGAGAGGTACAACAATAATTTTCACTCTCTCTATATATACCGGAGAATAGTTTAGAGCAGGCCCCCTACCACGAGTGCCAATCGAATTGAAATACTCTCCAAAAATCGATTGATGTCGATTGTATGAATGCGAAATCGGAAGACAACTCTTGGATTCTCGTTGAAAAATGCATTTCTTCTGGGAAAACGTAACATGCATTCAAGCTGTTTCAGGAAAACTTCAGTTCAAAGCCCTCGCAAACACAACTTCATCATTCATTCATTCTTCCCATATCCGGAGAGAAAAGTTTGAAGGAAGGAAACATATTTGTGCATTCTGCGCCACAAGAAAACACATTAATCTAATATTCATGGGTAAAGAAAACATTTAAAATGCATAAAGTTACTGAACATGATTGGAATATAGATATTTTACATTGTTCTATTTATATTTTCCATACTCATTTAATTATATTATAACCTACAATATCATATATGTAATAAATGTTATATTTTGTAACAATAATAAAGTATCAACTTTTATCTTTGCTTACAATTTTGAGCTGATGTTTGATTGGCTAGAGCTCTGATATTCAGTATTTCATAGTATCGGTTGTCATCACCTTTGAGTAGGATAAAGATGGTTCGCTAAATACATATAAAACTATAAATCTCAGTTGAACAAACACTCATGTGTGAAAGGTCATAAAGTGCCAAAAACTAAAATTAAATTTTGAATGTAAAAATAGTACATTTAAGTACAATCGAAAATCGTGTATATTTTCGTAAATTGGAAATAGTTTTTTGAAAATTCAAGTTAGTTTTTTATTTATCTACCATTATTTTTATCATTTTCATTAACTTATTAAACTGAAAAGTATTTAACAATTCTATGTTTTTGACATCACTACAATATTATAGTTGTTGTAATGTCAAAATTCTTTGCTTATTTTATTAAGTATTTAATTAGCAACTTTTTTCTCACGAACGCAAATATAGGATAACTTATTGACTCGTGTTTCATTGGGATGATTGTTTTTTATCAAACAGACCACTCCATATCAATGTTTTTGTTTTGTAATCCTGCAAAAATTTTTTTTCAGAACTGTTATTCACAGAACTTTTCTTTTGAGTGAAATTTGAGACACTGTCATTGAGTTTATTATTATTGGTGTAATGTGACTACTTATAGATGCTAATTTGTAAACTGTAATTTAGAGATTATATTTTTTTCATATTTGGTTTTTATAAATTTTTTAAATACTGTTAAACTTAAATTATATTTTAATTATTTATAAAGCAATGTTTCACGAAGCAAAATATATACAGTAATTCTCGAAAAAATAGATTTTTAAATATTGCATAAGGTAATATTTGATATAGTTTCTCATTGATAGTTTATAATCATTTTCTACGCATGTGAGCTAATTCATTCGACATGTACAGTTTAAAATGAGTTCTGTATCTACAAAGATATTACTCAAGGTGAAAATTTAACTACTGAAATGTTGAATTGATTAGTAGAATGCTTATCATTTAGTGGCCAATTCGATGGCATGATATAGGCTTTATGTCAGACGACTGAATGCTTTTTGATGTAAGAATAATATTTCAAATGCTTATTGCCCTATTTGTTCAACTTAAAGTATTAAAGTTCAAAGCGTAGAAATTATGGGAAAAATATTATTAACCATAAAAATGTGAAATTTACTAGTTATGGCTATAGAGGTTGAAGATAATATAAAAATATTAATTTAATTTGATAAATCTATTCATAATATGTATTTTGTGACGATGAGCGGGCAACTGATCAATCAGCGCTTCCATTTAATTGATAGAATATTGGATTCCAGTCACGTGTGAGGATGTATACAGTGATTTGAAACCACTTTCAAGATTGTAGTTCAACTAATTTTACGTAGATAAAGAAAATCTAAAATGGCAAACTGAGTTGGATTTCTAATGGGTAATTTTGATTCCATCCATTATTTAATATACAAAAAGAAATTAAGATTAATTAACAAGGAAAAATAGTGACCGTCTCGAATCGAGATTTGTAGATCACTATCAAATGAACACTTAAGTATCAAAATCGATTCTGAAGAGAAAAACTAAACTGAATATTTGACGGTAAATTCAATCAATAGATAATAGATTTGAATAGTTAATAGATGAGATTTGAATAATTAATAGATGATAGATTTGAATAAATTGAGAAAATCAATTCTTGGAAAGAAAAATAGTTTCAAGTAAACAAAATGTTAAAATTAAAACAGCAATGTTAGTAAAAGTGAAGTTATCTTACATTGCAGAATAAATAACGGGGAACAAAAAATAAAACAGAGAAAGAGAAAGATGGAGAGGACGCTCGAGTGAATAATAGAATTCTGTAACCAATTTTCACCATTTTCTTTTGCTAAGGATGAAAAATTAGACAAAATCTTATAGTAAAATCTAGAAATTTAACTTTTGGGTACATTTTAGCAAGAAATTTAAATCATAAACATGATAACCCTTGTTTATCCCTGATCACTGTAATGGTTTCACATTTTTAAGGTCCGATGGATTCACTAAATGAGAATGAAGTTCCAGGATAGATAGTTTAATACACTTTATTAGTAAGTAGGAAGATATTACACACAAAATACTTTTAGATATATGATTAAACTAAAGTATGAATGAACAATAACATAATAAACAATATCATCCTCTACACTAATACAATAAACTCAGCTACACAATAAAAATTCTTTATACACTATTCAAGCTCAATTCTTTATATTTTAAACTTTTAAAAAGGCATTTGATATGTATCCACAAGAAAACTTCAAAATTTGGACCGAGAAACTTCTAGAGAAATGTTTATTATACAGCCCATTTCGTTGCTAAATATCACCAAATGAGCAAATTTGCTCTAAGATGTCAAATTTGCCATTTTCGTTTTTTACTAAGGTTACCCTTAACTAAACGCCATTAGATTCTTATTTAAATCACTATTTACTTAAGTTAGAAATGCATAATTACTTTAATCTGAATTTAATGGTTAAAATTGAATTGATCTAATTTTAGTATTTTATTTTTTTTTTAAATATAACACTTAACTGGAATTTGTTTCATGTTTCAATAAAGTACGAACCTTTTAAATAACTTTTACCAGCGGCAAAGTACGAGAAGAAATATTAATATTTTATGTTAAAGAGAATTAAATACATTAATTTGTAACTGCGGGAAGAGTAAGAAATCTTCAAAATGGGAAGAAGCTAGTCTTGCGAGAATATGTCAACTGGAAACATATTCCAAGAATTTTCGAACAGCTAAATGTCATCCAAATGCAACTCATACTCGGCTTATGTCAATATTTATTACAACGTGATAATTAATGAAGGGAAACTAATGAGATTTTGGATACATTAAAATAACTCGAAGTTTGCAACTATCTCAAAATTGAAATTTTGGAATTTCACCGAATTAGTGTTATTCAAAAGAAAGATAGTGAGAAACTATGAAAATATGTAATCTGCGTTTGCCAAATAAAAGAAAGCCAACCACTGATATTCAGGCTTATTTTCAAGTATAAGGCATCATTATTCAGAAAGTTAAAATGTGTTTCTTCCATCTCTAAGGTGCTGTTGATCTAAAAATGGTAAACAGGCAAATAAAATATAAGGAACTTAATATGCTAAAATACATTTTAAGTGGTCATATTTTCTTTTATTTTTTGAAATACAAGGCAGTTAAAAAATAAAGAATTAAAATGAGAAAGTGAAGTGATTATGTCAAAATAATATGCAAATAAAAAAACTTTTTCAATCGATCTTACAATTTCAAAAAGCATCTAATTTTAAATTTTTAACTTTTATTTTGAACTTTCTGTGGCCAAATTGTAGAACCGTTGTGTTGGCGAGAAATATATAGAGTTTGATGTTATCCCTGTTGATCTGCTATAAAGAGTTATATTATTTTGGCTTACTAATTGCATTTTGTTGGAGGGAATAAATGTTTTCTAAGAAGTCATAAGTATGCGGTGGGTTTTAAAATGCCTTACAATAGATTTTGGCTATTAGGCTGTCCACAACTCGGGGTCATACAACAATATTGAGCTCCGATCTTGATTTTGTCTAGACATAGCAATTATGACAACTTTGAAAGAATCTGAGATAGCATTACTGATGACGCTAACCTTCTACAAGACAATAACCTAAAGGCAACAGATTTTATATGTATGCTTTAAAAGTTTTGTATATGTAATCCAAAGTGACAAGAAAACAAAATCATTTTAAGTGTAAGACTGTTTTCATGTGTAAATTGGCCCTCTTGTTTAGAAAAACATTTTTTAACTGCACAATGATATATTAAATTATTTTTGATGTTGAATTATTTTATGCAATCCTTATTAATTGAATATAAAATAGAGTTTAAAAGTATACTGCACAAAATGTAGCTACCTATATAAAAATCTAACATATTCAAAACTTTATATATATATATATTTTAAATTTTCGATTCTATGATTTTTAACTTTTTTAATTTTGTTTGAGCTTTTGTGACATAAATAAGGGGGGTATCGTAAAACTATATCATAGTCATAATTAATCCTTTCTTATTTAATCATTTATATGTATGTGATCTAATGTATTTTAGAATATATATAAATACGTAATTCAGGTTTTTATTCTTGGTATACTTAAAATACTACAAGAATTTGGATCTTCTTATTTTGTACTGAATTATTCAAAATTTCATTTATCTAAAAATCCTGCATCGGCCATTTGTTTTAAGCTTTAAAAGGATTTTTTGAAATTATTATTTCTAAAAAAGTCTCATTGAACTTAAAAAAAAAAAAAAAAAAAAAAAAAAAAAAAAAAAAAAAATATGAAACATATCTGGTTTTTGCTTAAAGCATTTTCTTTTATTACAGAGCCATAGCTTCTAAATTTTTTGTTAACCTAAATAATATTGTGAAATTATGTGGTTACAGACATTTTTTGAGACCTGCACTAAGTGTTCTTCGGTGCAGGCCTCTTCTGAGACCACATTTTATCTAGCTTGGGGCTCACCAAGCGCGATCTGATTCGGGATCCTTTTCTGGTGCTTGACTTTTTTAAGATGAGTGGACTCATGGACCTGATCTAGCTTTGGACGGGGATCACGGGGATTGGAAATAACAACAACAAACATATTTTGAAATAGCTATTAGAATTAACAATGTAAAGTATATTTTGATATTAATTTGAGAATCGAATGGTGCTAATTAATGCTTTCTATTATTAAGGTCAGGATTCTCATTATAAGATGTCTTTATTGAAATTTTCACTTCCAAGCAATTTTTTCTTCTAAGCACTTTTTTATGAGAAATTTTTCCTCGTTATATTCTCTGTATTATATCTCCTTTGATGAGAAAAGGGAATTTCTCTTAAAATTCAAAGTTAAAATAAGAAAAATCACATAAACCATTCATGTTTTACTGAGAATGTGCTTTTTCACATTTCCTCGACAACTGTAAATTGCTTTTGCTTCTACAGTAGGAATTTTTCATGAGATTTCATGCATCTTTGATAGTTTCATTATATTGAAAATTAGTTCCGTAAGCCAAAATAATTAATGCAAGACATGAGTTGGATAGAGCCAGTTTTGAGATTTTTTTACCAATAATTTGAGGGTAAAAACAAACCAGTTTAAGAATTTTAATTAGTGAAATTAGCTCATTTAACATCAATAGCCCCATAAAGTTATATAAATCATTGTTACAAGTAGAACCTTTTCATTGATCCCGCCACTCTAAGCAAAGAGCATTAATTACTTTTGTTTAAATAATTCATCGAATTGAGTTATTAATACAGACAATAATTTATTTTTGGAGAGAACCACTATCGTACTTAAAATACATATCTGTCAATATTTCAACAAGAACTAAACAATAATTTTAATGATATTAACAAACTTTTGAAATTGGTAGCAGGTAATATAATAACTTGTGTCTGAAAGTTTGAAGAATCGCTGTCCTATGAAAAAAGTGTCATATATAATGGACCACATTCTCATGTTTCCTCATGTTTCAAGGAAGAGAATCCAAGAATTTATCAAACATTTATCTGTGCATTCAGAGAACCGAAAAGCTGCGTCTATTTCTTCATTGTTTAGCAGTGACTATGAATAAACTGGAATCTGTATTCCGAAAAGGGATTCATATCAGTGTCATGAGATTGTTTTATGACTTCAGAGATGTAAGTGAATAACCTACAGCACTAATTAGAAAATTTAAGTAATCATTTGTTATCCTCTCTATAGAATTCAATCTCACTTGAAAAATCAATCAAAAGAATCTATTAAGGCCAAGTAGGAACAGCAGTTTCATCAGCGACATCTCAGTTCAGATCCATATCGTAGCTAATTTGCTTATAGTATGGGAACATTCTTCAAAGAAACCAAAGTAGGACTATAAAAGAATATGCCTTATATATATATATATATATATATATATATATATATATATATATATATATATATATATATATATATATATATATATTATGGATGAATGATAAAAGAAATTGTTGAAATATAGTAAAATTTCACAAAATGTGTTTTGAAATTTAATGGAAAACACATTTTGTAAAGTAGCAGAAATAGTTTATTGATTAGTTTTACTGTGGTGAATGTTATTGTACGCTATAGTTGTTCCATAATTTTAAGGAATTTGGATGAGAAAGCTTTCAAAATCAACTCTTTTTAATGAAATATTAGTTTTTTGATGATGTAGCATTTTAAGCCGATGACTGAGTGGTTAGCGCTGCTGATTCCTTAGGGCCCCGGGTTTGAATTCCGGTTCGGGAATGGATGTCATTTTCTTTCTCTGTGTGTTTCTCTGTCATTTTTTCTGTATTCTGTATGAATGTGGCCCACCCTATAAATTGGTGAGTTTAGTGGTGGTAAGGCGTGGGCAACGCTGCTTGCCTGCGTGACAAGGTTCACAGGTGCTCGCTTAGTTACGACAAATGACTACTCATTTATCGTAACTAAGCGAGCACCTGGATAGTTTCTGGACTCATTGTGTCATAAGGTTCATCAACCAAGGGCTCACCGTTGGAAAAAAAATGTAGAATTTTAATTAAGAGAATAGTTTAAGGTACCCGTACACATTAAAAACGTCAATTTCGACCAAAAATGATAAATTAATTTTATTCTTTCGTTAAATAAGGAATTTAAATAGCTTTACAAAACATGTTTATTTTTCTCTCTACGTTAGATTCCGAGATATGAAGGATTTCGTTAAGATTAGGAAACCAAAAGCTGACATATTTAAAGCACCGGAAATGGACGTTTAAAGACCCAGAATCATGTTAAAAATTAGATTAAACAGTGTTTGATTTTGAAATAAAAATTAAGCTTTTAAAAAAGATGCATAAAATAATTACTGTTCCGGACGGAAATCAATCAGCAAATCAAATAAAAAAATTAATCTGAAAATATGAGAATTTTTTTATAAAGACACAATACTATAATCTTTAAATGCGATTTTCTTAGAACTGGCTTTTGCCTATAATTTTCACGCTTCAAAAATGATAACTCAAAATATTTTCATAATACCACTATGAAATTTCATAAGCTTGATCTGTATATTATTTTCTAGAGAGTGTACCAAGACAATTTTAATCACTTAAATATTTCCCAAATTATGGCCTGTAATTTGAATAATGGCGTAGAAAATTTGGCTAAAACTTCCGTGTAAATATTCAACTACCCGTAATTATTTTATATTTTAACAAAAACTTAAAATTTTAGTACATGCTCTAGATAACAACAGATAGAGTTTTTGGTATTAATTTTTTTCAAATATGTTTAATAGTTTTTAATGTAGCATTTTTTAAATTTTTTAATCAATGCTTAAAATTGTAGACATATATAACATTTCTGAAGAATAATATTGGCATATATCAAATAGTAGTTGCTTAATATTAATGTTTTCTTAAGTTAAATAAGAAAAAATGGTTACAATGTATACATACATTCAGAAAAAAGCTCTGAACGTGTTCGGGTACTTTAAATGAAAAAAAAAGAATAGTTGTTTGTTGAAAATTTCAATTTGCTTTAAATTAAATAAGCACAAAACCTCAAGTCATTTGTTGTTATTGGTATTAAAACTTTCAAAGAAAATTGTCCCAAAATTTCAAAAAAATCACGAATATATAACTTTTTTTATGTCATTATAATATAAAATGTACAATCAATTTTTTTATTTTATTATAATATAAAATGTGCAATAAATTTTTTTATGTTATTATAATATAAAATGTATTTTTATTGACAAGCATACATAACTATAATAAACAGGTATAATAGGAAAATTCATTCTTTACTGGACGCGACAAAATGACTAACTTTAAAAAAATAACTTGATTATACTTTATTGTGTTATATATGATAATTGCATTCCTTAATGACTTTATAATTAATGAGAATATATTACGAATGGATTTTAATGCAGCATTTGCTAATTCTGAAGTAATTAACATTCTTGTACAAGAGAATGATCTCATTTAAATTGAATTAAAAACATTTATTTGAAACTAGTGTGATTAAAACTAAACTAAACTCGTATTTTGATTTATGTACTGTAAAGTTTTGACAACATGTTTAAAGTTGTTGAGAAGAGATATTATCTAAACTTAATAGGCATTCCCTGAATGAATGAAAGGAAATATAGTAGTATCTATTTATAAAACTTTTTAAGTAATTTGAAATATTGCATTAATTGATACTTCACATCAATAACTTATATTATTCAATAACAATGTTGACATTCATTTCACCTTAATAATTCAACAATAATGTTTTTGAAAAGAAATTATTTGATCAGGATTTCAATTATAAAATGAATTTTGAATCCCCACAAATGTATTTGTATTTGGAATAAGAGTCGAATCCACAAACTGTTTGTCAGAGCAGTGACATTCAATTATTTCTTGGATTAGTTTATTTGTTCATAAGTTCTTAGATTGTGTTACTTTTTTCAAAAAGGAACTCATTTTATCAAGATTCACGCTTAAAGATATTTCATATCAATAAAAATACCTACTTCTAAAACGTGAATCTCAAAACAATTGAGCAAACTCTATGTCACAACGTACTTTGTTCCATTTACATTCAAAATAAATAGGTATAATGACGAAAAAAGGATGTGTGAAATAAATTACTTAAAATATATACATGTCAAACCTAAAAATTTGAAAATTACATGATTTCACATAAAATATGGAATTGTAAAACTGACAAAAGTTACTTTGGTTTCATTTATACTCTCAGAAGCTGCTTTAAAATGCGAGAAGGTGGGCCTTGTTTCTATGATTGGAAAGGAACAGATTCTTTACTTGACCATTACGTAGAAAAAATCTGTAATGAATTAAAAAGAGCCCAAAATTTCTTCATGTAAATTAAATGGAAAGAAGAGTATCAGCTGAGAAATGTCGACACTTCATGTAATTATGGCTCAAAATTGCACGATGTATTAGAATTCTAAGAAAATATCTTATTGTGATTCGGGAAGTTATCTCAATAAACAAATTCTCGTAGAAGTCTTGGGTTATGAAATCTTTAACATTGTATGAAGCAACTATTTTTGTCCAATTTTTGTGACTTGAATGAATATTTACGATTATGGAGTTAAAGTACCATTTTTTAATGATATAACTGAATAAAAACTGAAAAAGAATTTTTCATTATGTGCACAGAAAGAGAATCGAGATATTTGTAAGAAATAAAATGTGCTAAACTGCGTATCCATGTAGCGCAAAATATTGGTTATTTATTCTTACTAGAAAAAGACAAAAACTGACTTATGAATAAACAAAGATTGCACAAATTAAAACTTTAATCAAAAACGATTAAAAGTGTGGATGATAAATTCTTTGATAAAAAATTCATAATAATTATTATAAGTTTTGTAATGTTAGAACAGGAAAGGGTTTCTCAAAAGTTAAGTAAAAATAAAATGTTTTCAACTCACTAAGAAAATGATATATCAAAAATAAGATTTGAAAAGTTTAGTCCTCTATGTGATAAAATATATATATATATAAATAATTTAAATAATAATTAACTAATCCAGCACACGTAGGATAATAATTAATCAATCCAGCACTCAAGGATCAATGTGTCAGACGAGAGGTAGAAGCGTCCTCCAAAAGCATGTCTACCAAAATTATGTGCAAGGCAACCTAGATGCTCCCGTACCACGCAGAGCCATTTAGATTGGCTCTAATGGTATGTGCTCATGGCGTCCGTTAAAGAAGACTGCCATTGACCCCATAGTATAAATGCCAACATCTGGTATGATGCCGGGTAGAGCGATGTAGACGACTGAGTGGCACCAGATCGTCTTTTCCAATCCTGCAACAATTATGGAAAACCTCACCGAGCGACAACGTGGCATCATATATTGGTACCACACCGTACGACTTCAAGTCCCCTCTATTTCGCATCCACGACACTTTGATAGACTAACGTTACGGGGATGATGTAGTGCGGCTGTTGACTCTCCCTTTCCTCAGGCAGTGTCCAATGTTTTTTAACAGAAGGGAAACGACCGACTGCACACTGCAAGTGTCAGCCAATATTCCTTGCCAGGTGAACAGCTGCTTTTTTGTTACTGTGCTCTCCAGACATCTTACCAATCGAACATGTTAGGGATATGATTCGATTCCATTTGCAGATCCTACCACTGCCTCCCTCAGACGACGGACTTTGACAAAGGTTGGCACGGAATGGTGGACCATTCCTCAGGACAACACCCGTACTCTCATTCACTCTGCACCTAGACGTATTGCGTTTTGTATCACCGTCCACGGTGGTCTCACTGACCCGACCCTGCTCTCGCTATGTATCATGCATATTATTTTGAACTATAGATCACTCATTGTTCGTTGCTGTCGTTTTCAATGTGAGGCAGTGTAATTGATAATGAAATATCACAATATTTTCGATTGATTTTGCAACGAGGTTTTAAATATTTTAAAGATGATCATTTAAATGAGAATTTGTTGTAATAAAGATTTCATGTATGCTATTTTTCCCTTTACAAATAACTTAAGAATGGTAAAGAAAACTTGCAAAAATTAAGTAGTGATAATAAATATTAAGATGATATATTTATTACGCTCTTCAGTACTTATCATGAATTTTCTCTCTTAGTAAGCCGAGCTGGCAGCCGAATGGTTAGCGCTCTTGCCTTCGGTTCAACAGTTCGTGGGTTCGAATGCCACCTTGGGCATGGATGTTTGTAGCGGTTCGGAATCCACTTTAAACCGTAGGTCCCGATTTAATTAGCCCTCGTGTGCAAAAAATGACCGTTGAGCGACAAACCAAAACCAAAAACCTCTCTTAGTAAATCCGGAATATTGTGAGGACATACTGAAATTGACAAAGAATTGGTTTAGATGAAATCAAAATTAATGTAAACGTTTGTTAAATTATTTATTTGTTCAATTCTCACTTTTTACATATATGTTTGAAGTTATTCAGAAAAAAATTTATAATGTAAATCCCGGTTAAATGCATCTCTTGAAAGTAAAAATTGACCAAAGAAAATATAAAAGATCCAAGTAATTTTTTTACTTAGAATTTCGATCAGATTGAAAATGGCAGCAAATTTATATACAAGAGCAAAAATAAGCATCAAACGTATTAAATTTATAATAACAGGAAAATAGAATATTTAAAATCGTAAAATTGATGACAAATGGGTCATTTATGGGAGTATTGAGATGTATTAAAAATGGTTAATAATATCGATTTCCAGAAAATAAACCTACTTTTTCTAAATCCGACAAACATTAAAATTACATGTAAACTGAAAAAAAGATTACTCATATACTACTTGTAACTTTAAAACCATGTATTTATCAAGTTTCTTTTTAATTGTCTGTTTAACTGTTAGAATTTGAAATAACGTAAATTGGCTTGACTTGAGTAAGTATATAAAAACGATTTTACGCTTTGGAAGTTAAATATAATTTCAAAATGTGAGTTCGGATTTTTGACAATAAAACATGCTTGTGTTTGAAAATAAAAATTGATATCCTAACTATAAATTTCCCGAAGAGAACGTTATTGCCTCGTTAAAATGTTGAATCGTATAAGAACTTTATTTTTTCAGTATTTGCATAAACATTTTCCTTTCTAAAATAAGCAATGAATCCTTATAAATTAAAATGCATCATCCCATCTTTTATTATATTATTAATTTCTGAAATGGAAGTATTTAATGCTTTGTAAAACAATGTTTCAACAACGAGATAAATATAAGTATTGTGTTCCGGTAAATAAAGATCAGTAAGAAAACCAAAATAAATATTTTCCCATTTAAACATTTTGTTCATGTCTTGAAAATAAAATACCATGATGAGCGCTCAATGCTTAGCTAAGTGCAAAGCTTTCAGTGTTTGAAAGTAATATTTGAGCTCGATACAAATCTCCGAAATAGGTATTTACAGTAGTTAAGAAATCACTTTAAGCCATAAGTTCTGCTTTGCTAACCTTTTGTGATTGAAATTGAGCTTAGTCAGATAAATGAAACCTAACACATAAAATAACAAACTAGGAATGATTATTTAATGTAATGTTTATAATTTTATAAGAAATAATAGAATCCACACACACACATGAGAATAAATTTAGGTGTTACATAATATTTACAAAATATTAATCTAATATTTAAAATTTTTGGAATAAAAATTATTGATCCCCAAATTTAACATAAAAGTACAGTTCCATTGTGTTTACTTTAGCCAAGTGTGGGCATCTTACGGGAAGAGCAATGGACAATAAAGAGCAGACGCTTATAAAGCAGCTGCGTCAGCTCCATTTAATTATTGGAGATAAACATGCTTTAAGCCCTTTTCATAAGTTTGCATCATAATATCTTCAGTCAGCAACGGAGCGTGCAACTCCTTTTGTTTTGGCTCCTTCAATCTCACCGACAATAGAAGCACGTTTCCCTGTATAATTTAGAAATTTGAAGCCAATCAAATACTTCTCTTCTAACTGATATCTTACTGTATACGAATATTTTTTTATTAAATTATGTGTATCAATTTTATATGAATGCTATAATTTTTTTTTCAAATACTTTCATTAATTATGTATCCTATTATTTTTTTAAAATGAATATTTCAAAGAATTGTGCATTTCAAGTTAATTATTTTAACTCAAGTATTATCTTTTTACTAAATCTAATTTGAAAATGTAAATAGGTAAACATTTTTCCTATTTTTTCAATCATAATGGAAATACATTTCAATTGTGCAAAAATACTTAAGAATTATGGTAATGATAATTTGCTTCGTTGTTTTTATTTGCATTGTGCAATGTGGAAGAAATAAATGAACTCACAATAGATTTTCTCTCTGTGCATTTCACGGTTATACATAATGGAAATTTATATCTGGTTTTTGGTCTCTGGCCAATTTAAGACAAAGGTTATGTATCATTTTGAAAGTTTCATAATAGCACTTTAACTTAAATCTCTATTACCCTGCCATTATCTCACTATAAAATTGCTTAAGAAATTAATGTTATCGTTGCCATATCGTTCCAGACCTTTATTCACTTGAAGAATGGAAACGCGTGGTACTTTTATCCTTTTATAATTGTTATAAGAGAATAAAAAATAAAATAAAATTACGGAATCAGTTCCTTCCCATTTTTTACATCCTTACAATAAATTTTAGGTAAAGAAGACTGGTATTTACAATTTTTATTAGCCATAAAGTGATTGCTCCTTTCATTACAGTTGAGATCAGGAGTATTCCACTTTATTACGATTCTTATTGGTTTAAAATATCCATGACGTCATCCACTTAACATCGTATTGAGACGGAGTTGTAAATCCAACTTGTCCCGAACTTGTTGCCTGCTTTCAAATCACATTCTTTGAGTGGCAGCAAACTAGGCGAAGTTCTCTATCGAATTTTTGAGGGGTATTATTGAAGTTTATTTTTATAATAAAAGGATTTCTGGCACTGGTGTGGTATAATCCACGATGCCAAATTGTGAATTTGGTGATTTTTTTGCGAATTTTCATTTTTATATGTTTTATATGGCAACCTGGTTTTTAATACATCATACAGATGAAGACCAATAAGAATTATGTTGAAAATTCAATTTTAACAACCCTAGTGTTTACGTCATCGTATCGAGATTTAGAATATTTTGTTCTATTTTCGCATTTTATTCGAAATTTTAACAAGGAAACTTCGTAAGAAATTTTTTAGTGTATTTTACGATTTGCTTGACATTCTGGATACTTAAATTCCAGGTTGTTTTGCTCTTTTTCATCACTTTAAATAATCATTTTTGTGTTCTGCATTTATTTTTTTCAGCATTTGTAAAGTTGTAACGATTAATTATGTCTGTAGCTCAAAATATCGTTTTAAAAAAACCAAGGTATTCTTAGTTCTGGATTGACGTTCAATATCTCCAGCAGTAAGCAGATTTTAGGTCAGGATGGATAAGCTAATCGTTTCTGTTTTAAATTGTGAAACAAAAAGGAAATTCTTTTAGAATTTTAGCTTGAAATTGGAGTATTGAAATCAGAATTTGTGTGCTTAACTAAGTCAAATGAGAATTTCGGTTAAGAAAAGCTTCACAGATGGATATGTTTTCAACTGCAGCAAAAGTTTTGAAGGAAAGTCTTATGATTCTCAGAAGTCCATTAGGTATGGTTGGTTTCCTAGCAGCAAATTGAAGATTGAGGAGGTATTTCTTTTGGCTGATAAAGTTGTTCACGGTTGTAAAATAACTAATATTCAAAGGAAATATTCTTTTAGAGCACATACTTTTGCAGACTGGAGGCAGTTCATAAATTAAACAATGCTTTACTCAATTCAGTCATCTTAAGATAATATTGGTGGTGAAAGTAAGAATATTAAAATTGACGAGTCAAAATTTGGAAAAAGAAAGTATCATAAAGGGCATCCAATAGAATGTCAGTGGGTGATTGTGGTGGTGTCGGAAGAGGTAGCGGAAATTTATTTTTGGTAGCAGTACATGTTAGAACAAAGAAAACTTTAGTTAATAATATTAAACAGTGGATTAAGCCAGGAACAGCTATTTATTCCGATTCTTGTGTGTGGAAGTCTAATGATTCATTAGGAAGTGAGGGCTATGAACATTTAACTATTATTCACAGTGTCACTTTCGTGGATGTAACTACAGGATGCCATACAAATGCTATTGAAAGCACAAGGAGACAAATTAAAAACATATTGACGTCACATGATCATCAAATGGATTTTAAATTTAATTTAACGTTTTATTTATTCCTTAAATCCTGTGAAGAAATGAAATTGGACCCATTCAATGATTTTTAGAAAATCGTTGGAAAAATTAATTGGAATGAATTTAAAGTTTCTGCTTAAACTTGTGTTGACATATATGTATGGCGTTTTTATAACTCACATTAATATATCAAAATATGTATTTTGTATATATAAATTTTTAAAATTATTGTTTCTTTAATTTTTTAAAACTATTATAATTAACAGTTTAAATTTTACCTTGTAGTTTTTATTCATCCTTTTGAGTATGCTTCTTTACTTTTCATTAGTATTCATGTTTTGATTCTTCTGGAATTTTCGTTAAAATTTGTATTCCGATTCTCTTAGAATTTACTTTTTCGAAGTCTCATATTTTCCATATTCGTATTCATTTCCGAAGTAATTTCGGAAAAAAATATGAATACGGAAAATATTCGAATTTTCTAATGTTTTATTATAATTTTTCAGTGTTTCACTTTCAGTTCTAATGTTTCTTTTTTTGTAAAAAATCTTATTATTTCAAAATTGTATATTCATGCTCTTTATTTATCAGGTTAAAATTTAATATTTAGACGTGTAAAGTTTTTCAAACACGAGTTTATTTCGTCACAACTTGAAAATGATTACGTCAACTTGACATCATTTCGTCGTCGCCAAAAAAATTCAAAATTTGAGATCCTGGTTTAAACGGCACCTGTGGCCGATTTCTTATATAAAAAGCAAAGCATTGGTTTGAGAAGCCATTTTTCATTGATTCAAGCCATAAACACATGGACAATAAAACAGCAGAAAAAGCAAAATGAAAAAGACATGACGAAACTTAAACTTTATTGTTACTTTAAATCTGCAAGAACAATTTAGATTATTAAAAATTTCATTAATAGGATTTTAAATGTTAGGTTAGGTTAGGTTAGGTTACGACAAAACACTGTTTTGGATCCTTATGATCATAGGCTTATAGCTCGCATTGAGTAAGATTGAGTTTTTATTAGAAACCTAAGCAAAAATTGCTGAATTCATGATTTTGGAAAAAAATGACAATTAAAACGAAAAGATAAGTACGTCGTATGATTGACAAATGAAGGGAAAACAAGGCTGCTTGGAAATACAAAGACGAAAAAAATATAGAATCTATTATTTTGTTTCAAAAAAGAAATTGTTGCGTCAATTTTCTCTTTAGGACTCGTTGACAAATCTAAGATCCAAGAGAAAGAAAGAATTAACAATACGAAGTTTTTCTCTTAAAAAGAGAATTTTAAATTAATAACAGCAATATTTTTAAACACTCTCTTTTGAATCTCATAATTATTGCCTTGCTTACGCCATTAATATTTTTATTTTAATTTTATTTTCGTTTGAAATATTTTAAAATTGGTAAGAACTTTAGTCAAACGATTTTTCCTGGAATAGATAAAAACGTTTATTAATAACTTTAATCTCATTTTCTAAGAGAACTCTTTGTATTATTTTTTAAAAGGGAAAATAAAAATGTTTTTCAAGTCCGATAACTTTTGTACATTCTAATACGTTAAAAAATATGTTTTCATTTTATTTCCAAATTTTTGAAAAATCTTGTTTCTATTTATTATAGCGTATTGAATATACACAATAGTAAATGTTGTTTTTTGACAAATTCCAAGTTTTCTCCCAAAGATAGATACACGTTTTACATATGAAGCTATGTCTCTTGAACCTAGGTGAGAAGATCTGCCAGTCGAATGTTTTGAAGGTGTGAAATTAATAAATTAATTATTGTATTTTTATTGTTTATAATATGGATATTAGATTTAAATAATTGAAAAACAATGGAGATAAATTATTTATCGAGTGTGTGTGAGCAAAAGTGTTGAGTGAATGTGTGAGTGAGTGTTAAGTGAGTGTATGTGAGAGTAAGAGAACTATAATTTTCTTCTAAGTTCATTTTCTATGCATTGTGACATTTAGAATCCTTAAATTGCTTTACGTTATAAAGGAAATATACTAGATGAAATACGAAATTATTGAAAAAATTAAAAAAAGTATTCGCACAATAAAAATCATAATATAAAGGAAATATATTAGTCCATATAAAAATTACTTACATTTTAAAATTGTTAAAAAAGTTTTCTATACTGGAAGGTAAGTTAATAATTTTTAAATAAAATGTAAAGTGATACATCAAGTAACAAAATAACTATAAATTTTCATTGAAGTGTATAACCAAAAGAGTATTATATAAATAATACCAAACAATTTTATTTGCAATCGAAGTAATGAAAACATCTGTTGAATAATATATAAAAAAAAGTATTCGCGTGAGATAAATATATTGTTTACAAAAATGTCTAAAAATATAAGACTTAAGATACCTAAATACCTGATTATAAACAAAGATATAATTTATTATTGAATACATCCAATCGTAAATCTTATCAATGTAGAATCCATTATTTTACTATAAAATTGTAAAGAAAAAAATCCTTAAAAAGTTCTTTTTCTATCATTCTGATTCCTTCCAAATCGTTTGCTTTAAACTATTTTACACAGGCATATGAGTTGATAAGAAACCCGCAAGTTTCTGAAACTCGACTCAGGAAAAATGAAATTTATTAGAGGCAAGGAAGGATTCATCACAGTGCAAATATTTGAAATTAAGACTCTGAAAAGTCAATATTATATTTTGTGAGATTCTGAAAAATTTATCTTATTTTCGAAACGTTTTTTATGCAGCAGAGGCAGTATTAAAGTTAAAAAAATATGAAGAGTTCCAAAAATTTTAGCAATTTAACAAAAACATTTACCAATGTACACATCAAAAAAATTTTTTTTAATGAATCAGAGAGAGAAATTATACAATATATTCTCTTTATTTAAAGAAAAGAATAAAGCATAAAATGTTTCACTATAGTCATTTATTACAAATATAGCAATAATTTGGGTAAATGAATAGATATATTACGTACTCGTTAAGTTATATATAATTTCTTATATTACATACTATGTTTTTCTTCTCATTGTAGAAAAAACAATATTCTTCTTCAATGTATGAACACTGAATTCTTTGAATAAACGCATTTATTTTCTGACTTTTTGCAAACAAATTTTTTTTATAAAACTTTATTTAAATTTGTTGGACAGCTTTGTAATTATTTTACGCGTGGATCAATGCTGAAATTAAAGATTAATGATGCAAATCTTTACTTGTCTTCTTCAATTGACACTTAACTAAACTTTTGTATATTCTATTCATTTACTAAAGGGTATATATGCTAAAAATCTAAATTGGATTTTTAAAAGTATAATGTTTATGAATACGAAATTAAATTTGAAAAATCTCTTTTCTAGTTTAAAAACATGCTTAAACTACAAAAGATATTTCAAGTTTCAACAAATTACTAACGACAAAGCTAGGGCTCATCGTTACGCACTCTTCCTTTTATTAATGATGTAAATTCAAGGAAATTTATTTTTAAAGCGCACCAGAGAATAACAGCGTGTTAATATACTTAAGTTCACTTAAAATGTACTTTTAAAAAGCTGTTTTGTAAGCTTAAAGTGAATCAGAATTAAGGCAGATCTATTCGGAATGAAATAGTTCCATTCCACTCATTTTTTGGTATAATGCTTTAGGTGTTGCGTTTCGGTTTCTGCACTCAAATTTATTGAACTAAGTGCTTGGGGACTGTTCAGGTATCTTCATTTGTGAAATATGAATGTTTTACAAAATCTATGTAAAGTCATTTCATAAGGGAGAACATGTGACTCTAATATTTACGATATCATTCAATTATTACTTATATAGAGAATTTTATTTTAATATTATATCATTATTTCCTCTTTTAACCATTACGTAACAAAATATTATATTATATATTACGTAGTGATAAGGTGTTGTTTCATTATGTTTTTTCACATTATATGGACATTTTTGAAAATAAAAACCAAAAACAAAGTTTGATTCTCGTTTGAAAAGATAGCTTGTTCGGGAAAGCTTACGGCACTTGGCTCCGACAATTTGTGACGTCCGAAGAGGTTTATTGACGTTAAATACACTGTAGAATTTAATGAATTTCCATTAATATGAAATGGAGAAGACCAGTTATCATCCGCATGATTTGACAGTGATTCAAAATAATTAGAAGTTTATAATACATGTTGAGTGTCTTTTGTCAACAGAAATACGCAACCGAAAACGGATTAAAATAGCCCCCTTCCATTATTACCAGCTTATATTTATCATAATAAATTCAGTAAATGAAAAATCTACTTTTATTCTTCAAATGAAACATAATTAAATCTGTATCTTTATGTCTGTCTGTCCATCTATCTACATATATAATAAAAATGTTAGAAACAATTTAGATAAATCATTTCGTGTTAAATTCGTAAAATTATGTATTTGGGTTTAGATATCCTATATAAACTAAGGTTTCTATTTTTTTTAAATGCTTGTAATATTTATTACATATTACACTTGATAATATATCACATCTGGATTTCCAATAATTACAAACGTTTCTCTGATTATTTAATTATATAAACATGTTTAATGAAATTAATCATTTTAATTATTTCCAATAAAGTATACTGTTTCTCAGAATACTATATAAATGAAATAATTGCATTTGCATTGTATTCTGAGAAACCGTATATTTTATGCAATGAAATAATGAAATAATTTTCATACATATATGGACCATCTGGCAAATAACTTAGCAACAGTGAAACAAAAAGTACATAAAAATAATACTAATGATAACAAGTTACTGAATTTGTGAAATAATGCTTATCTTACTAGAAATGTAAGAAATGTTATCTCTCCATTATCCTTAAAATTTTTATTTATTTATTTTTTATCATTTCAATTTTATTTTTACTATCTCTCTTTTCTCCTTTAATTCTTTTTACTATCTCTCTTTTCTCCTTTAATTTTATTTTTACTATCTCTCTTTTCTCCTTTAATTCTTTTTACATAACTAAATCAATAATATTCTACTTAGTATAAAATCAAGAAGAATAAACTATATATTTTTAAAAGTTTCCAATTTATAAAAACGCATATAATTTCCTTGTATAAAAATGGACATCTTTCCTTCATAAATCAAATTACTTTTAAGGCTAATAGTAGATGTAATTTTTTTTATTTTTCACAGATCTGATAAACATTCTAAAAGAAGAACGAACAAAATCCTAAAAAATGTTTTATATGTATATATATATATATTTTCCCTTTATGAAAATTTATTATTTGGTTAAGAAAATTTTTAAGTGAATGATATTTTAGTAAGCAATAATGTATAAACCTTAAGTAAGCGAAAAGACACTATAAAAAGAATTACAGGCAGTGTTTAATAAACATAAATTGATATCAAAGCAATTTGTAACGTTCCATAATCGGCTTGTTGCTATTCAGGTTCGGTGAATGTGCAACATAATTTTGTATTTTACTCCAATCTGCGTCAATTTTTTTTTCTTTTATTATAAATAAGTTCCCGATTCTTATATAAATGAATCTTGATACAGAGATATTTGACACAAGTTAATAAAAGTTTAACCTTTTATTAATATACGTAGCTTGGAGCTTATGGTAGTGGACTTACGGAGAAAAAAATGTAATGAGATAAATTTACAAAGCCTGCATCAGTAAAACAGTTTGTTTCTTCTTTCTTATGTGGAAGATTGCGTGCTGTTATCCTTTATGTAAAAATAATGTTAAATTAATATTAAATGCACACAATTTTTTTTAATTAATTTTGATTCTTATCATGTGTTGTTAATTATTTTAGATGCTTATTTTTTAATTTCGAAATTTAAATTTAAATTACTGTTTAAATTTAGAAATTGTAATAAAAATAACATTTTATATGTAGCCATTCTCCAAGATTTGAATAAAAATTGTACAATTACTACAAAATTTTATGATGAATCAGCAATCAAAATAATAGAAATTTTTAAAAATCGCTAAGTTAAGTATAATTTTATGATTTCGTATATGAATAAAAAGTTTTTTGCTAAGTATGACGACTCTGTGTTTAAAAGGCTTCAGTTATATGCATTTAATATTAAAATTTGTGGGCATTAGGTATATGAATACAGATCAAAATTGAAATTTGGAATGCTAATAAGAAACTAATAAAAATAATGGTATTAAGATAACTTTTCTGTGTTTGGTTATATAGTAAGACACAATCTAAATTCCATTGATTTTATAAATTTAAAAATATGACGCAACAATATGTCCCTTTCAGTTTTTAAACTTTTAACACAATATGATCATTTTCATAAACTTTTATCAAATTTTAAACATATATTTTTATTAAAGATTGGACTTAGATATATTATAATACTTAACTCAGCAGTAATTTGTCGTAAGTTATTTGAGGATCCATTTTTTTGTCTTCCGGGAAAGAATTTCATAAATAGTGGGCAGAACTCATGTACCACATGCAACATTTCTAGCTTTAAATATAACAAATATGCAATCAAAAATTACAAGTACAATATTCATCTTCGATTATTCAATAGAAGCTGAAATGTATAAAAAGCATACTGATAAGTTGAATGTATTGAGAATTAAGAGTGTGCACTAATATACATTTAATCAAAAATATAATAATATCGCGTCTCTTTCCATAATATCTCAATATCCCTCCTTACATATGAGTCCAAATATAATTTTTCGCATTTGAAGTATATATTTTTACATTATTGAAATATAAGGAGTCCTTTTTTGAAATTATTACTATAAGTTTAGTGTTACCAAAGCTAATAAACATTACCAATCGCCTCGCCCCTTAATAATGTTGTTGAGTTGGGTTGGGCTTTGGCCGGCAGTTTTGGAGCTCTTTGCTAAAGTTGCTTATAGCTCACATTGAAATAATGTTGTGAAGTACGAAGCTAGATGCATTAATTTATACTCACTTCTTCAAGTTATATGAGACCAATGAAGAGTATGAACTGTGCCAATCTTTCAAAATTGAAAACTTTTTCCTAGCATGATAGTTTCAGCTGCTTCAAATATTGAATACACTATTTTCTCACCAAAAGAGCGCATCCACTATTTTTTCCTACCCCAGAATGCAGTAATAAATATTTATTTAAGTACATGAATTGTTATGAGACAAAATATTAATAAGATAAAGACGAAATATTAATAAAAAGTTATAATTTTATCGCCATTCTTTTTCTGAAATGCATAGTGTACAAACTTGTTCCCATTATTATTTTTGATTTATATGTATTTGATTAGCATTATTTAAGAGCTACATTCATTAAAACGGTTAATTTGTGGTTTGGGTACCCTTTTCTCGCCAAATGGACAATACATGTGCTAAGCGTGGTAACCCTGACTATTTCATCTTAAATGCACTCTTTGTGGCAACCCTGCCTTTTTTGTTATATTTTGTTATACTATGTGTATTTTTGTTATACAATTTTTAAAAAACATTTGTTTTGTTTTCGTTGCCATACCAACAGGGAAATTCGTTAAAAACACGGCTTTCGGTTTCGTCGCCACAGAAACGTCGTTTTTGGTAGTGTCTCTCGGAGCATTCAACTACGCGTGACAACACGCAAAAACGCGCCAGTTGGCGAATTTTGAAAATGCGCCAAGCAGGGGTCCCAAAGCCCATTTTCACTATTAAAACTAAAACTTGGCAAGAAATCAATCATTTTGCTTCTTATCTTTTTTGTAACGTCTGTGTACATTCCAGCACGATTTTATAATTCGAAAAGCTAAATTCATAAAAAATTGCTGATTTTAATATCTACTTCTCTGTTTTCCGATGGATTAAAAAGTAAACATTTTTCTACGATGATTTCTTTATCAGTGTATATCTGATATAGGTTATGAATGAACTGTTTCGAAGTAATCAGTTATTTATAACTGGTTAAGTTATTAGTTGTTTATTTTTCTGTTTTAAATTCAAAACATTGTACTTTTAAGTATACAAAACGTGTTTTTAAATGCACAAATCTGTTGTAAAAGTACTCTCGTTCACTTAATATGAACGGAGTATGACAAACTGTGAGATTTGTAACGATTTGCTTAAACTAATATTTGTCAGAATAGCAAATTTCATTACGGGCATTTTGTTTCAAAAAAGCATTTTCTTAATTTTATTCTTCATAATATTACTTTCGTTAAGAATTTCATTCAAATTTTAATTGCGGTAAACTTAACAAGTAATGTAGGAATTTTTATATTTATAAATAGAAAAGAAAAGGTCATATGATCCAAGAACATGCATTTTGGGCTATCATCAAATTCTCATTGTTTTCCCTTATCTAAAGATTCTTAAAGTCATTTTAAATATATTCTTTTGTTTTATTGACATTCATTGGATACTAAGGTTGAATATATAATTTTATTTATGATTGCTCCTTACTCTCCATAACCGAAACGTTATTGGAAATGCACTTGTTTCCACTTGAAATACATATATCTTCTAAATAAGGATGTAAATGGCAGTAAAATTCTAATCACGTTATTTGCATTGAATGTTTTATATTTTGTGTTAGTAGTTAATATTTTGTGTTAGTAGTTATATTTTGTTTTAGTAGTTAATATTTTGTGTTAGTAGTTATATTTTGTGTTAGTAGTTAATATTTTGTGTTAGTAGTTCTATTTTGTGTTAGTAGTTTCTTAAAGTGTTCCTGTCTATGTGTTTTTAATAAAGTTTTTGTGCTAAAATTAACGTTGTTTTCTCTATTGATTTCGATTGGATTATTCTCTGGAAAAAACTTTTTCACATACATTTCATCCTACTTTCTCTCTTGTGTCTGTGGATACATTTTTCGATTATTATAGGTGCAACTGGTAACTCAATGAATAGCTTTTTCATTTTTAACTTAACAGTTTGTTAAGCCAATTCCCATCATGAACTGGATTTTTTGTAATGGTTTGAAATGCATTCTAAACTGTAGATTTCAGATAAATCAGCCTTGATGCAAAATGTAGCCTTAGGATAGTAAATAAATATAAACAATTTTTATTATTATATGATAAGTTTTAAAAGTGTAATTATTGTTTCTATCTAATGTGATAATTTGTAATCCATTTCACATTGAGGGTTCATTCAACTAAGAACTACTGTTTAAAAGAGATACCAAATAGTCAAAAGTATCCTTGTATGATTTAAGAATGAAACCGAAAAATTGATGTACTACATTTAAAAAGCTTTATTTAGTTCTTTTCTTATTTCTTAAAGAAACCTTGTAAAATAAATATCTGTACGATTAGGTTTGTTATTAAAATTTCATTCATTAAAATAAGGGTGAAAATTATTATATATAGTATTGAGATAAAATTATTTTAACTTTTCATGTAATAGTTACTAAAATAAATTTGAATCTTTGTCAGTTAAAAAAATATATACTACTCTTGCAATGTAGAAATATATACTACTCTTGCAATGTAGAAATATATACTACTCTTGCAATGTAGAAATATATACTACTCTTGCAATGTAGACAGTACAAACGAAATGAGAGCAACTGTGAGTACTACACAAAAATATTTTCACAGAAATCATAAGTAACACTAAAATTTAATTTAACTGGATAAAGCTAAGCGTTGAATGGTAAGTATACACAGTCTTATATTGGTTCTGAAATTTATTATGATTATGAGATATATATTTCAAGAAGAAAAGCATGGTTTTCCTTATTTATATTCAACACGAATTCGTATGCAGATAATGAACTGGTTCAATCAACAGCAACTAGTTATATACAGATTTTTTAAAACATTGGTTTGTGAAATCAACCGTTGTAGTGAGGCATGTTTCTATATGTATCATCTAATCATCATAAAGTTTTCTAATGTCATCCACTGACATGTCCTACTCTAAATTAATTGTGTTCTCAGATTTACAATTATTATTGGTTTCAAATTTGTTGACCAACTGACGTTAATCTGGCGATCAACGAAGAGTATCAATGACACAGAAAAAGTCCATGGACATTTAAGCCGTATAATGCTCATACTATCTCGTTGAAAACTGATTCCAAGATGATAAAGTTAATGATTTGATGTACGATGGAATGAAAATGTCGTTGCTGTGTTGTTTAAGTTATCTATAGGTTGACATGAGGTAACTTGCTTTTATAGAAGATAGCAATCCACACCAAAAATAACAGTTTCAGACTTCCATAAAAGCATTTCAGGACTAGGTATACAGAAGTATGCTGGTGAAAATATGTATATAAAAAGCAGTAGGATTTTGAAGATTGTTCAATGGATAAAACAATGGATATTGTAGAATGTTCATACAGGGCTCACAATACATGAGTGTGATGGTGCAAAAACTTAGGATTCCTTATGAATATTAAGGCTTGACTGTTTGGTGGCAATCATGATGATTAACTTCGACATCGATGCAGACTACACTACCATTGTTATGAGATTGAAGATAGAGGTCTTAAAGCCAAGCATAACTCCTTCTGAAAAGGGGACAGGATAGACTAGATTGAAGATAGAGGTCTTAAAGCCTAATGTAAGCATAACTCCTCCTGAAAAGGGGACAGGATAGACTAGATTGAAGATAGAGGCCTTAAGGTCTAACGTAAGCATAACTCCTCCTGAAAAAGGGAAAAGATAGACTTGATTGAAGATGCAAGTCTTAAAGCCTAATGTAAGCATAACTCTTCCTGAAAAGGGAAAAGGATAGACTAGATTGAATATAGAGGTCTTAAAGCCTAATGTAAACACATCTCTTTCTGAAAAGGGGAAAGGATAGACTAGATTAACGATAGAGGTCTTAAAGCCTAATGTAAGCATAACTCCTCCTGAAAAGGGGAAAGGATAGATTAGTAAAATGAAAGAATCTATCACTTGTTGAATTTCAAACTGTAATAAATTAGGAGCAATTTGTATCTCACGCTTATCTACTCTAAAAATATTTTATTTCTGTATTCTGTTTCATTGCAACTCTTATTAGAATTTTTTTTTTTTTTTGCCCTCACATTATTTCTGCACCAGTCTTCTCAAAAACTTACCTTTCACCAATATGGATTATCCCTACAAAAACTGCTGTCTACCCCTATAGGCAGATGTGTTCACATGATACAAGTTCTATTCTTAATTTGTTCGTACAACATCACATATTCAGCAAATGCAATCGCTTTTGAAATTTTCTAGTTGGATATAAGTTCTTGAATAATTCGTTGTCTGCCAGCAGCCTGCAGTTACAAGCGCAATGAAAAGTTAAACCTTCCGTAATTGTTTCCGATTACATATGCTAGCTGCTCTGTAGAATTGCTCACGATCACTAGAATTGATAATCATGGGTTTTGAAAATTTAATCATTTAAGTTCCTATACTTTTCAGATCATCAATTAAGCTTTTTGAACTGTTTCCTTTATTTTAAAAAAGGGTGTATTTAATGATTTTGATTTTAAATAAAGTAAAAAAAACTAAACAAATATATTGCGTAACGTAACAGTCTTTTTAAATTTTTTAAGCAGAAAGTATAAACATAAAGCAATTAGAAAAACGCAAAAAAAATATGTATTTTAAATATAGATAAATTTTCAATTGAAACAATATGAATCATTTAGAATATAATCAGAACATCAATATAAAAGTAATAAAGAATTAACTTAAAAGTCACTTTAAGAACCAGAAAATTAAGGAAAAAGCTTCAAATAAAACTTGTTTCTTTTCATTAGGGTAATGAGAAATAAGGCTTTTTGAGATTATCGGTGAAATGAAAAAGAAAAAATTTAAAAAAAAATAAATTTAAAAAAAGAAAAGGAACAAGGGTACGAAAGTTTTATAAAGAAACAATATAATAGTAAAACACGTGTGGCAGAGTTAGTTGTTTCAGAAAAATAAGCTCTGAAAAAAATCTTAACTCAGAAATTATAAGTTATACCAACACTGAATAATTTTAGTATCTGTGAATCCTTGTATTTTAAAATATTATAAAGATTTATACTTATTTTAGAATGTATAAGTCCTGAAAGAAAAATCAAAAGAAGAAAATAATTCGGCGTATGTGCACACTTTTTACAGGCATCATTTAGTAAAAAAATAACATTTCCTAGGAAGTTTTTACATAAAATTTGAATCAACATCTCTCCTGGTGGCGATCAGATAGTTTATTTTCCGCGTATAACGATTATTTCCTGTGTGTATAAATTTCCTTTATTATTTATTCAAAATAGAGCTTACATGATTTTGAATGTCATACGATTCCTGATAAGTTCGGCTACAATGTATATGTCACTAATATTTATTTTACAAGTTTTCAAGCTTCAAAATCGGATATAAAAAGAAAGACTTATATTTTCTGTTAAAATACCAGTAGTGTTCCTAGAACAGTTCATTCATTAAAAGATAAACATACTTCCTGTATATTGAACATGTATGTCTATAAATATAATTGTATATTTTAAATACATTGATTTTAAAGAGTATACGTTTTAAAAATATATCATTTTAAACATTGGAAGATTTGTACAACTTCTTTTTAAGTATTCCAGAAATAAACGGCGCATTGCGCTTTTACGTTAATAATGCGGGAGAAATGTTTTGCAACCTCTCTTGACATTTTGAAAGCTACGTGGGCTGAGTAAGCATATGCAGTGCAGCTCGTCAACACTTCAGATGAAGCTAACACAAAGCAAATTTAAAATATTTTTCAAATGAATAAAATTTCATTTCGAAATTAAGTTCTATCAGCTAAAATATACTTGTATGAATACAAATACAGTATTAAGCGACAAAATACTCACAATGATACTAGTAATCTTTTATTCTTCTGTCTCTATTCCAATTCGAATAATCTTCTTTGGAAGAAATGTATTATATTTATTTGAAAGGAAACAAAACTTTCTGTAGTGCTTTAACAGAAAATTTTGTAAAATTAGCATTGAATAGTTATTGTTATCATTTGTAACCGTTACACGAAATACATTTTTTGAGAGAAATTTAACATATTCACGCAATTTGATTTAAATATATCGAATATTCCTTAATAATTTTTTATCATGTTTTACTCCGTAATTAATTATGATATGAAAAAAATATCCACTAATGATCTGAAATTATTTCATTGCTAACTAATTTCAGATTATTAGTGAAGATTTCTCTCTCTCTCGTTTTTATATACTTTTTAACATTTAATCTTTCTATAACCTATTTGTGACGTATTTCTTATGTGTTATTTATACACCGATGATTTAATATATATATTTTTGCTATACATTAACAATCTAATAGTGAATTTTTGTGTATCAAAATTTTATGGGTACACTTCTTATCTCATAATAAGCTTAATTATGGCCATGTATAAAAGCTGCTATTACAATAACAATATCTTCACCTTTCTCTTTACAATTGTCACAAAATATTGTATAAAAATAAAAATAGCAGTGACTTTAAAGCTAACTCCATCTCTGAAAAAGGAACAATGATTTATGGAATCAATTGAGTAAAATAAGGTTCTTTTTCTCCTTACACGTCATCATTATGAATTTATCAGATTCCATCGTATAACATTTGTTCGTAATTTAAATATAACTTTAATATGATAATGATTATCATTGATTTTACAAGAAAAAGTTCCATTCTTATCAAAACAAATTTGGAAGGTATCTTCTGTAATACATTCAGCTTAATTCATCATTCCATAACTCATGCATCATAGAATATCAAAATAATTTAAGAAAAAATGATAAAATAATTTTTAATGAATTCTGTATAAACTCTTCAAACATTTAAATGTGATTTCATCATAAAGTTTTAAGCAAATGTGTTTCTTTGTGAAGCAACCTTAATAATATACATATTTTAGGTAACCCTTTTAATTTTCTTTTTTAAAACGCTTTAGTAATAAATTACTTCTGATAGTCAAAGTTACTAATTTACTATAAATTAAAAAGCATATATTTTTTTCATTTTCACAGTTAACTATTATGTTTTCAGAATTCAATATGAATTTAATTTAATTTTATATTATTAATAAGAATTTTATTCACAATTTCTTTTAGAAATAAAGAAAGAATGACATGTTTATTAAAAAAAATTACTTTCATAAGTAAAATTTTATTTTTGAAATATGAGTTGAAATAAATTATGTTAATTTTTATTGCATCCTGAAAGATTGAGTTTTATCAAATGAAAAAAATGTATTACAAAAAGTAATTTAATTAACATTCATTTAAAATTTATTTCTTATGACAAAAGATATTTATATAAACTTAAAAAATAAGGTAGCTAAAAAAAAACATTTTTATCGCTTTCAAATTACAGCTCGAATGATGAAAGCTTTTTAACATTTTCTTCTAAAATAGAATATGAAGATTAAATTGAAACAGACATTTCGAATAATAATTTTAATGATTCCCATATTTTTATTGAATTATATGAAACAACAACTTTTAGCTTATTAAAAAATTTTATTAAAAACATTTCTAGAAAAGATTTTACTAACAGTAAGTAATCATTATCGTTTAAATTTTAATAAAGTTGATGCAAGTGGGAAAAAAATTGTGCTGCAAAATATTTATATTTCTTCGAAAATAAAGTGAATCTTTTCCCTTAAAAATAGATTCAATAAAATGTTGAATTTTTCAAATTAATCTTTAATATATTTCAATTTAAGTACAAATTTTGACTTGCTATGTGTTTTGTTTTTGATTATTTCTGTGCTTAACATGTAGCATTTCTTTTAAAAAGAAATTAAATTACAGCCAAAATTAAATGCTGATGTTATGCAACATTTTACCAAGAATGTTTTATTTATAATAAAATAATTGTTTTTTTTTTAAATAATTGCTTTTCTCATATAAATTATTTACACCTTAATAAATATAATAACATATAATATTTATAAGTCTGGATCCTTATTCTTGTTTCCCCACGGTTAAATTTTAATATTGAACAATTTGACTTGATTAATCAACATTCAGTTGAAATATGACGTCATTTCAGTATCAACAGTATAAGTGATATCATAAGCCATATATCATATGAAAAGCCAGTGACATCATATGAAAAGAGCAACTTTAATTACGTTTTCATAAGTAAAGTTGCTCTTTTGATATTTAAGCTTTATTTTATTTCCACTGTTGTTGTTATTACTAATTCCATCTGATATAGCTTCGCTATATCAGATCCATGAAACCTTAAAAAATCCAGGAAAAGGAGAGGTCTCTCAAGAAACTCTTCCATAGTGAAATCCAGGCAATCAAATAGGTGCTGAGGGCTAGCCTCGCTGGAATTGTACTTCTTACAGGTTGGGAAGAGCTTAATTTGCCCCCTGAAAGTGAGACTCCTAGTATGACCACTGGCAAATCTACAGGTAGTGGTCTGCTAAGGACGAGACACTTGCATGCCAAGGGCCCCACCATGACACTTGCGGTGATACCAGTTGCGACTTGGAGGGACAATCCAAACTTTGTTGACATTAGTTTTGCGGAGAGAAAACAATTCTGAAAAAGTGAGGGTCAAATCTGGAGAGGCTGGATGAACACTCACTGTGATGAACCCATAACTTTCAAACTTAAATATTGCAGATAGGTAAACCACATTTCTTACTTCTACTAATGTAGCACTCACTAGTAAAAAAGATACATCACCAGTTTAAAAAAAAATCAGGAAGGCCAGATTTTTATTTTCCAGAGTTTCAGTTTTTGGATTGTTATTTTAAATTTTTCCAGGTTTTAACCCTTGTGATGCACAAAACAGCTTTCTTTGAAATATATTAGAAGTATTTTGTATGTATTGAAAGGAGCCGTATAAAAAATCTTTTGCTGTCACATAATTAATCTTCTGAAAACAGGAATCGTAACATTCTGTTTCTTAGATTTACATAGTTATGCGATTTTAATGAGAAAATAAAAATTCAATTCGGAACACGAAAAAAAAAATCATGGTATTAAATTTATTCAAGTATTGGCATCTTGAATGAAAAGTTTTTATATAGACCATAATATCAAATGTCGAAGAAAATGTAATCCCAAGTAATATAAATTATATTAAAAGAATTTAGTGCTAAACTGCACTCACTTCCAAAAATTAAGCACGAAGATATAAAATGCAAAAATATGAACAAATACTGCTTTCATTGACACAAAATTTCGCAGGAAAGTAGCATATATATTTATGCCTAAAATAAAATCAATGATTAAATTCAAAAATGAAAAAACAATATTAATTTTTTTTTTTAAATTATCAGATAATAACATTGGAAATTTAAACAGAATTATGTATAAAGTGAAAATAAACAGCATAAAATGAAAAAAAAGACATTAATAGGGTATGTGATAACCCCTCATCTGTATACAAAGTTTACACTTTGTGACCATGCTTTCAACTAGATGGTCAACCATCGCAGAATCAGGCAATAGCCATTTTTCTTGTAGAGCAGTTTCCAGCTCAATAAGAGTAGATGGAGGTGGGAAACGTGAAGATACTGCACTGCAGAAGGCATTCCAAAGATTTTCAATAAGATTAAGGTTGGGAGAACATGTTGGCTACGCCATACGCGCAAAAGCTTCCCTCTCCAAGTATTCATCGAAGATGTCAGCTCTATGGGGACATGGTTATCGTCCATTAAAACAAAAGTAGGGCCAACTACTGCAGCCTACAATATCACAATGGGTTCTAGGACTTCATCTCGATACCGGACAGCCGTCACAGAACCAGGTTTAAAGATAAGCAGGTAGGTGCGGTATCCTAATGAAATCCCTGCCCACACCATAATGCTTCCGCCTTGGTATGCGTGATCTTCAGTGATATTTTGGGGATAATTGCGTGTTCTTTGTTCACACTATATCCTTATACGCTTGTCATCTGGCTCCAGAGCAATTCTGCCCCTCTTGATTGGATGGATAGACAAACACAAACACGAAGTACCCGGGCGTACAGTCCTCTCATATGTAATCTTCGGCGTACAGTAGCTGCAGATATCACCTTACCAATGGACGCTGTAACCATAGATGTAACCACACGTGCATAGGTCACTCTGCGATTCCGCTTGGCTAAAATCGCAATAAATCGATCTTCCGCAGGATTTGAAACCCTAGGGTGACCGGTTACGGGCCTTCGGACAACTGTCTGTGTAGTTTGGAATTGTTTCTATAAATGTGAAATTATAGAATGATGAACTCCGAAGAAAAGAGCAACATCTGAGGTCGACTGTCCTGCTTCAATGCGCTCCACAGCACGCCATCGCTCAGAATCTTCCATTCGTCTTCTGGAGGTCATAGAAACACGTTTGTCTTGAAAACAAAGTGTACGATTGATTTAAGCACCTTCTCTATGAGCACTTACAATCAACTTCTGTAGCCTTTTATAAAGCTGATATCTTATAAGACAGCTTTTTTTACATATTTCTTGACATGAAAGGGCATATTTATTCCTTATGGACAGCAGCGATTTGCATTCGCTTCAATTCTGATTGGCTTCCAGAAAGTGGCATTTTCCTCTCCGTGCTTAAGTTTTGGAAGTCAGTTTGTCAAAACAAACATAGAACATGGAAGTTAAAACAAACATGGAAGTTAGTGTGTCAAAAGCCTAACGAAATCTCAAAGAGAAGTCATGCAAATCTAATTATCTAATATTTATCATTTGTTAATAATTTAAATTTTTTAATCCATAGTAGTCAGGGCAGATGGTAATGGGAAATACCATGAATACAGTCAGTGAAAAGGATTCGTATCAACATTTTGTGCAGTTGGTGAAATCATTGTTTTTTCTCAGACACAATCAATGCTGATTTTAATGAATTGCAAAGAAAGATATTTATGTATAAAATAAAAATGTATAAAATTATGTCTCTCATTTTTACTTTATAACGTATATAACTTTTTTACTTATCTATTCGATTTTTAGAGAAAAAGAAACCAGTAAATACTTTTACAGTAAAATTAATTGACCTTTCGCTAATAAAGAAAAATGGTTCCCCATTTTCCAATTTTATTTTTAAAAATAATTAGAGTATAAATTATATTTTCATGTTTACATAGTTTGACATTTTGAATAATTAAATGGTTAGATTTTGAAGAGTAAAATATTTACTTGAAGAAATAAACACATTGTTGCATTTTCAGATAAATACAAATTGCATTTTTGGATTTTACGATTAAAAACTGAAAACGGAAAATTCGAGATGGTTGAGTTCCAAACCTTTAATATTTATAAATTTCAGGTATTTTTTAAAAACAATACTACCATTATAATATGTATTTGATACTTTATGGAAATTTCAAGATCTGAAAATTACTATGTATATTTAAAAGAAAATAATCCATTGCATAAAATGTCTAACATCATTTTTCATTTCCTATCAATTATTTAAAAATAAACTAATTAAAAAAAGATAGAAGTGTCCCCAAGGTTTCAAATTTTGAAATATTTAATACTGGAGTTAAGTATGTGCATTGAAAAGAGATTACTTTCTTTTCGTTGTTACTAGGAGTAAATATTTGCCAGAATGTCTAATTTTGTTTAATTCTTGCTGTCAAAAAATAAGTATATAAATTATGTACCATCGTTAGTCTTGCCAAGCTACTGTTAAAGTAGATATTTATTTGCTCTCGATTGAGTTGTAATCTAAAACAGATATAACATGGAATTGAACTTACATTGCCATGTTATTTTACAAAAAATTCGCATTTCAATCGAGACAAAGTAATTTTCGCCCCGGTACTTTTGAAAGAGAATTTATTTAATATGTTATACAATCCTTCAATTATTTTTTTTAAATTTTTCATTCAGATTTTATGTAATAATTATCAAAATTAACTAAATATAAAGAACAAAATTATACACATTATCATTTTTATCTTGAAATACCTAGTGAAAATATTATTAAGATAACAAGATATTCAAAAATAAAAATAACTATACATGGATAGAGAGTTAATCAGTTCTTATAGTTAATATAATTTAAAAATTTTAAAATAAATACTGTTGTAATAGCATTTTTACATATATATATATATATATAAACTACAGGCCATTAAAATTGCTACACCAGGAAGAAATGAAGATAACAAAATGATATTTATTGGACAAATATATTATACTAAAAATAACAAGTGATTAAATTTTCAAAAAATTTGGCTGGATAGATCCTGAGAAATCAGTACCCAGAACAACCACCTCTGGCAGCAATAACAGCAGTTATACGCCTGGGCATTGAGTCAAACAAAGATTGGATTGCATCTACAGGTACAGATGCCCATGCAGCTTCAACACGATGCCACAGTTCATCAACCGTAGTGATAGGCGTTTGGTGACGAGCCAGTCGCTCGGCAACCATTGAATAGACATTTTCTATTGGTGAAAGATCTGGAGAATGTGCTGGCGTGGGCAACAGCCGAATATGTTCCGTATCAAGGAAGGTCCGTACAATACCGGCAACATGCGGTCGGGCATTATCCTGCTGAAATGTAGGGTTTCGCAGGGCTCGAATAAAGGGTAGAGCCACGGGTCGTAACACACCAGAAATGTAACGTGTAATGTTCAAAGCACAGTCAATGCGAACAAGAGATGACCGAGACGTGTA